>PVKB01004856.1:0-121479 GCA_004027205.1 Ctenodactylus gundi | reverse complement strand
TCAATAAAATGGGGCGGGGTGGGGGATGGCAGGTTTTCAGCGGGGCCAGTGGTGCAGGCCTATAACTCCAGCATTCTTGAAGTCTGAGGCAGGAGCCTAACAAGTTTGACCCTGGCCTGAGCAGTTTAGTGACTTAACACAATCCTGCCTCCAAATCAAAAATACCAATGGTCCTAAGTGCCATCGTGCATACCACCTGGGAGTTGGGAGCCAGGCGGGTTTGCAATCCTGGCTTTTCTATGTACTGTTTGAGAGATGCTGAATCATTTTTTTGAAACTTATATATTGAGAAACACACACTCAGAAAGCTCCGCAGTGTAAGTACCTGCAAAGTATAATGTGATAACTCTGACACCCTCCTGGCCACACCCAGGGCACCAGGACGCCTGGCACCCCTACCGCCCGCACCTCCCTCTGTCAAGCTCTGGTGTCCCTGGACTTAGGACCACATCTTCTCACTGTGAGGTGCTCTTGGGGAGCAGGACCGTGACCCTCGCTTCACATATGGAGGATGGAGGCAATGGAAGGTAAGGGAATTTGAACTCAGGCAGGCTGGATTGAGGCCTGAGCGTGTGTGTGTGCGTGTGCGTGTGTGCGTGTGTGCATGTGTGTGCGTGTGTGTGTGTGTGTGTGTGTGTTATTGAGGCTCGAGTCCAGGGTCTTTGCACTGAGCTACTGCTCTGCCCATTGTTTTGTTTTTTTTTTTTAATCATACAGGTTTATTGAGGACAGAATCAGTTTCTTGAGGTCACTATGAAGAGCACATTGCCTGGTTCTCAAACTGTTCAGGTTTGAACACTGCATGACATGATTACTCTATGAATGGCTGATAAATTTTGGTACAGAGAAGGTAAAGAAATTGGAATCAAACTATTAGCTTTGTCTTTGAAGAAAATAAAATGAAGAAGGGTTAATCTTTGAATCTTCTTTTTTGTTTTTGTTATTTGAGATGGAGTCTTGCTCTGTAGCCCAGGCTGGTCCTGAACTCAGTGTGGAGCCCAGACTGGTCTTAGACTCACAGCAATCCTGTCTCAGCCTCCAAGTACTGGATTACAGGCGTGCACTACCATACCTGATTTATGTTGTGCTGGGGAATTGATCTCAGGTACTTAGCACCTGCTAACCACTGAGCCACTCCACCAGCCCTAATCTCTGAATCTTAAGAGTCAATATCCTTACCAGGCCAGGAATTGCTAGCCTATAGTACCAGCACAGGACTGGGAGACTCAGGCATGAGGAGCACAAACTGAAGCCCCGCCCAGGCAGTTTGGCAATTTAGTGTAATCCTGTCTCAAAATCAAAAACAAAAAATGGGGCTGGGGATGTATTGAGGCTTCCCTGGCACTCCCAAAAGTCAATTTCCTTATTTTTCAGATGGGACTGAAAATGCTGCATCCAAAGGCTTTTGTCGGCGCTAAATAGGCCAACACTGGGGACTTCCTCAGTCCTGTGCACATTCCAGGAGGCCAGAAGATGTCAGACATACGCGTGTACATGATTCCATCTAAAGCTGCGAAAATTGAGGCACGTGTAATTACAACCTTCTGGAATATGAAAGGTTTTAAAAGAAAAGATGATAACTGTTTTATGTGTTCACAGGGGAGATAACCCCCAAATGGATTTAAACTAATAAGATAGTGGGGTTGCAGTTGGGCGCCATCACGGACAGCTGGGGAAGGCGTGGGCCATTAACAGAGATGGTTACCGTTGCAGGCCTTGGCGCGAAGGCCTCTGGGAGGCTGGCGGCGGCTTGCTGGCGGTGCTACCGTGAGAGGAGATGGAATACATTAGCTGGTATTTGCCAACGAAAACTTCCTTCTGTGTGGCCCTCGTTATCCAGTAATGACTTCCTGCTCTGCTTTGGCTGCCAAATGTGCCCAGAATGTAATCTGTGTGCAGATTCGGAAGTCAAATCGCAAGCTTTAAATGACGACGCTGATGCGCGGAGTGTGGCCATCTGCAGCCATGTGAGGTGTCCTGAGTTTTAAACTCAGCTGGCACTTGGGTTCGACCTTTTTCTATTCCAAAACTTCAGAAATGAGCAGGAAATAACCTCTTCCTCCCATCTCCTTAGTTTTCATTAGAATGATTCCACATGTCACCCTAAGTTGAAAGTTACTTTATTTCTCATGTGTGCTACCAGGCGTCAAGCCCAAGGCCTTCATGTGGGACTATGTCCTCAGCACATTGTTTATTTTGAGACAGGATCTCCCTAAGTTGCTGCGGCACCCAGGCTGAGCTGGAACTTAGGCTCTCTGCCTCCCTAGCACTAGGGTTATGAGCCTGTGTCACCAAGCCTGGCTTCCAACCAAATTCAGTTCAACCTACATCCTAATTCTCTAACCCCTTTTAACTCTGTATACCTCTTTAAAACCCACCTCAAGGACAACAGCTCCCAATCTCGGCATTCTGGGGAGCGGGACTGGCACCAGGCTGGGCTGACAACTCCAGGCAGCAGAGGCCGGGCAGCCCTTCATCAGGCTCAGGCTGTCCGGCTGCCAGGTGACAGGGTCTCTCCCTGACTGATTTGCCTGAGAACTAAACCTTCCCATTTTGAATTCGCAGGTCCCTAAAGCTTACTTTGGCAGGCTGATAGCGGCCACCTCTACCTCTCTTACAATTTCCTGCTTTGTTCACCTGGGCCCTGTGAGAGTGCTGGGCTTCCAGGCCTGTGCCACCAGGTCAGCTCCCGGGCCTAGCTTCTGGGTCTTAGGACAGTGCCCTCCCAACCTGACGGCTCGTTCCCAGGCCCAGAGCTTACCCTGGTGGAGAAAGACAATTCCAAGCTAGCCTCTCCGCTCCCTCCCAGGAGTTCCCCACACATCTGTGATGTCATCTTGGCACAGTGTACACACTAGGACATCTTACAGGAGGAAAAAAGGATAACTAACCCACTTCAGTGTTTCTCCTTCCTTCCCTTCTCTTCTTTCTTGCCTTCTTTCTTGTGATAGGATCTCAATCTGTAGGCCAGACCCATCCTGAACTCCTTATGGAGCCCAGGCTGGTTTCAAACACATGGCCTCAACCTCCTGCCTCAGCCTTCCTACTGCTGAGATTACAGGTGTGTGCAACCACTCCTGGTTTATGTGTTGCTGGGAAACTGAAAACCCAGGGCCCTTGCACTTGCTAGGCAAGCACTCTAAAGCCTCCCGGCACCAACATCAACACTTTGCTAACTAGATTAGGTGGCTACTCTTTGATCAAAATGTTCACGTCTCCCATATTAATCTGAAATTTACTTCCTGGTGTGGACTGTTTTGGATTTTTCTCTGTTGTTTTATTTGTATGCTCACGACACACAATAATTACATTTAACCTGGGGAATCAGTGCACACACGTTGTACCATGTCACCACGTTGACTTCCCCTCCCCCGGATTCCAGCTCCACACAGTCCACCTCATCTTGCTTTTCCTTTCCTCTTTCCCTGTGTGTGTAGAACTGAGGATCAAGCCCAGCCCCTTCACACTGAGCTACATCGCCAGCCCATTTTTTAGCGTTGACTTCGAGGTGAGTTCTTTGCTAAGTCACCGAGGTGCCCAGGTTGGGCTCGAACTTGTGATTCAGTTGCCTCAGCATCCCAGAGTGCAGGGGTTACAGGTCTGGGCCACTGACCCTGGTTCTTTTTTACTTTCAACACTCGTTCAGGGGCTGGAGTTAAAGTGCTTGCAAGCACTAAATCATAGTGCTAAGTAGCCGAGTTCGATTCCCCAGCAACACATAAACCGGGCATGGTGTCGCAGGCCTGTAATCCCAGTACTTGGGAGGCCGAAGCAGGAGGGAGGATTGAGGTGAGTTCAAGGCCAGCCTGGGCTCCATAGTGAGTTCAGGACCAGCCTGGGCTGTAGAGCCAGACCCAGTCTCAAAAATTCCTTTCCTCAAGTCGGGCATGGTGGTGTGGTGGCGCACATTTGTAACTCCTGAGAGGCTGAGACAGTAGGACTTCAAGTTCCAGCCGGCCTGGGCAACTTAACAAGAAAAGGGCTGGAGCTCTGCGTGAAGGCCTTGGGATCAAACTCCTGTACCTCAAAAACTAAAACTAAATATATAATAAAATGCACAAAACGAACTCCCTTCTTCGGTTCAGGAACCCCGCTCTCGCGTGACGGTGGCGCCCTTCCTCCAGTGTCCCGTGGTGCGTTCCACACAGTTCAGCCTTTAATTACATGCTGCCTCCCAAACACCACTAATTGTTTCCGGTGTCTCGCTCACCTTCGCCAGTGGCTGTAAACACCGCGGGGGCAGGGACGACGCCGCAGCTCCTGCCCTCTCCCCCCTCCCCGTGCGCGTGGGGCAGGCCCTTCCTCATCTTTGCCAGCCTGCCATGGTGCCAGGGAAAGACCATCTCGCCGTGTGTGGGGTTGGTACAACTCCAGAGATAGAGCTGGGCGCAGGGGTACGGACCCGCAATCCCGGCGCTCCAGAAGTCCGAGGCGGGAGGATGGCACATTAGAGTCCGGCCTGGCCGATTTAGCGACTTAATGACACCAGCTCAAAATCGAAAGTAAAAATGCGCTGGGAGTGTAGCCAGTTGAGAAGACCCCAGACGCAGTCCGCAGTGCCGTAAGAAGGCAAAGGCAGGACAGGGGGCAGGAAGCCACGGCTGTCTTCAGGGAGGTGTTCTGCTTACGCAAGTGAGGCAAGGCCCTAGAAGCTGTTTCCTCCCTGTGGGTACCTCCGCTTCCCAGGATGGGCATCCCTGGAGACAGCGGCCACCACAGCCTCTCCGGGAAGCTGCAGGCCCAGTGGTGAAGCACCTTGGGATCCTCGGATGAAAGGAAGCGTACGGGTTGAGACACTGTTATTACTGTCATTAATAATGCTCCTTTGTATTTTATCAAAGGAGCTCCGAGTGGTTTGCAAACATTAACTAATTAATCCTTATTTTAAAAAAATGTCTACCCTGTGAAGTAGGTAGACGAAAGACATCGTTATTCCCATTACGCAGCTAGGAAGACTGAGACACCTGAATTCACTGGCTTGCCCACGTCACAGGTCACGGCCAGAAATGGAACCCAGATGTGTGTTTTAAAAAAACGTTGTGCGTGTGTGCGCGTGCGTGCGTGCGTGCGTGCGTGCGTGCGTGTGTGTGTGTGTGTGTGTGTGTGTGTGTGTGTGTGTGTGTATGTGTGTGTGTATCCTTTGGAAAGCCAACCACATCGGATCTTTCAATAACTGTCGTGTAATAAAACAGCAGGCAGGACGAGGCCGCCTTGAGCTCCAGTAGGAACTGGGGATCTTTCCGGAATCTGACATTTAATCCTTGCTGTTCTGGTCGTTTAAAACAAAGAGCGGAGTAATCCCCCGGCTTCGGGCCGAACTCGCCGAACGAGTTCTCGGCTTCCTTTCTGCCCTGGCCGCCTTTCCCGTGTTCTCGCGAGTCGGGAGCCCGCGCCGAGGTGCCCCGCGGAGGACAGAGACGCCGCTCTGCAGATGCCCCGCGCCCTTCCTGAGTCGGAGTCGCAGTTTAACATTAACGTCGTTCAGGCCCCTGACGAGGAACTGTGTCTCCAAGGGAACCGGTGGAGGAGGAGCGGAGCCGACGCCACCCGACCGACAAGCAGGGCTGCTGCTGGTCGCGGGCCGTCCCGGGCATGCGGCAGGTAAGGGCTCCGGTGTGGTGTGCCGACTGCGGGCCAGAGGCGCTGCGTCACCGCTCCTCCTCCTCCTCCGTGGGTACTTGCTCATCTCAAGCATGCCCGACTTCACTGCATGCCTTTGTCCTTGCCTGCATAAAAGCTAGGTTGGGGCCAGCGGGACGGCGCAGCGGGTGGAGAGCTGGCCAGCTAGCGGCCGGCCCTGAGCTCCACCCCGGCACCCCGCAAACCGGGCGTGGTGAGGTGAGGTTCTAAAAAAAATAATTTTGGGAGAAAAAAATCAAGGTCCTATGAAATGCTCTGACACACCATCAGATACTTCTGGGAAGATGAATCGCTGCCTCCGGATTTCTGGCAACGTTACTCAGCTTCCTTCCAAGTGGAAAAAGTGGAACTCTTCAGTCGTTTGTTTTTTTGTTTTGTTTTGAGATAAGTTCTCTCGTTCTGTAGCCCAGAATGGTCCTGAACTCCCTGTGGAGTCCAGGCTGGCCTTGGACTACCAGCAGTCCTCCTGTCTCAGCCTCCCGAGTGCTGGGATTACAGGCCTGCACCACCATGCCCAGTTTATGTGGTGCTGGGGATTCGAACTCCGGTACTTAGCACTTGCCTTGGCACTTGCTAGGCTAGTGTTGTAACCACTGAGGCATCCCTCCAGCCCCCACTCATTTGTTTCTGCGTATCCTTTGGACCTCTGGAGATGCTTCTCTGGACCTATTGCAATATCTGTGGACTCGGGAAGAAATAACAGAATGAAACAGCCAGCCAGCCAGTCTGATGCTGAAGACTCACTGGGCCCAGACTGCCAACAACTAGAATAAAGACGAGAGAGCCCAGACTGGTGGTGATGCCTATGAGTGCAGCAGTCTGGGAGGCTGAGACAGGAGGATCACAATGTCAGCCTTAGACTGGGCAACTTGGCAACTTAGTAATTTAGTGACACCTTGCCTCAAAACCAAAAATACAAATAGGCTGGGGGTGTGGCTCAGTGCGTCGGCCCCAGGTTCATCCCCAGTACTGCAAAAATAATACACTACTATTAATACTAAGATAAGGGCTTTGGCTCTTCCATTCATTTTATCAGACTGCCACAGGTAATTCCTCTTTATTTTGCTAATGTCTCCATTTAAAAAGTAAAAGCAATACTTCATAGGAAGGAATACTTATATAGGAAATAAAGCCAGGCATTTGTGGGCCTAGCCTGTGTGAAGTGCCAGAGGGCAGCTTACAAAAACAAAACAGAAAAAAAAAGAAGTCCACCAAATGATTAGTGCCAGTACACATGTCACAGCCTCCTGCTGGGCAGCACTCCTCCCAGCCTAGCCTCCCCACGCACACAGGAGGAGCAAACCAAGAACCTTCCTCTACCAGAATACACAGAGATCTAAAGAACATCTTGGGGCCGGAGGAATGGCTCAGCAGTTACAGTGCTTACCTAGCAAGCACTAGATCAAGCGCTAAGTATCCAAGTTCGATTCCCCAGGACCACATAGGCCAGGTGTGGTGGCGCACACCTGTAATCCCAGCACTCAGGAGGCTGAGACAAGAGGACTGCCCTCAGTCCAAGGCCAGCCTGGGCTCCATAGTGAGTTCAGGACCAGCTTGGGCTGCAGAGCGAGACCCTGTTGAGAGGAAGGAAGGAAGGAAGGAAGGAAGGAAGGAAGGAAGGAAGGAAGGAAGGAAGGAAAAAACATCTTGCCAGCGTCTGCTGCTTTATGAAGAATGAAGTTTAAAGAAATGTCAAAATTCCACTTGGAGGGCTGCTGTGTAGCTCAGTGCTTAAACCCATGGCCTGGCAAGCATGAGGCCCTGGGTTCCATCCCCAGCACCACATAAACCAGGTGTCCTGGGGCAGGCCAATAATTTCAGCATTCACGAGGCTGAGGTAAGAGGGTTGCCATGAGTTCAAGGCTAGCCAGTGAATTGAGGATCAGCTTGGACTACAGAGCAAGACCTTGTCTCTCACTCTCTCTCTCTCTCTCTCTCTCTCTCTCTCACTACATATATATATATATATATATATATATATATATATATATATATATATGAAAATAAAAGTTTTGTTACCATGGATTTATCTCGTTTCATTTCTAGTCTTACTGATTTAAAAAAAAAAAAAAGTAACCTCTCGGGGTTTAAGACTATTTCCAACCAAGCAAGCTGCTGAATGAGTTCTTAGTGTGCCTGTCCATCACCCGGTGATAAGGAGAGTTTGCATTCATAATAGCTAGTTGCTAAAATAAATATAAGTTACTATAACTAACTCAATCAACAATGGGACCTCAGAGATCAGCCAAGAAATAATCAAACACTAAGCATGAACAGGTTGTAATTTTTCTGATTAACAAATGTTCTCCTTGTCATGTGATGTTAAGAGCTGCTTAAGGATCAGGAGAATGTAGAATGTGGGTGTTTACATAGGAGGGGTATGTGTGCACACTCCCAATCAGAAACCTGGGAACCTATAGGTTTTGCAAACATAAAGTTTTGCTCTCAGAACACATTTTTATTTGTGGCATTTATTTTTAACGGGCTCAGGTACCACAATTCTAGAGTCTAACACAGATCCAGTGAAACCCCATAGAGATTAAACTCCGGGCCTTCACACTGAGCTACATCTCCTGCTTATTTTTGTTTTGTTTTGTTTTTGATTTCGAGACAGAGTTTCCCTCTGTAGTCTAAGCTGATCCTGAACTCGCTAGATAGATCAATCAGTCTGGCCTCAAACTCACAGAAATCCTCCTGCCTCAGCCTCCTGAGAGTGCTGGGATTGCAGGAATGTGCCACCATGCCGGGATCATTTTTATGTGGTATACCACAGTGGCTGCATAATCAAACCTAGGGTTTAGCACATGGTAGGCAAGTGCTCTAACTACTGAGGTAACCCCCAGTTATCAGGGCCTCACTAGGTTGCTAAACTGCCAAGGCTGGGCTCAAACTTGTTTTTTGTTTGTTTGTTTGAGACAGGATCTTGCTCTGTAGCCCAGGCTGGTCCTGAACTCACTACTGGAGCCCAGGCTGGCAATCCTCCCGCCTCAGCCTCCTGAGTACTGGATGACAGGTGTGCACCACAATGCCCAGCTTTACGTGGTGCTAAGGAATCAACCTCAGGGTCTTGAGCTTGCAAAGCAAGCCCTTTAACCACTGTGCCATTCCTCCAGACCCTAGGCTCGAACTTGTAATCCTACTGCCTCAGCCTCCCAAGTGGTGGGATCACAGGCCTGCACAAACAGGATCAGTAAGCTCACTTTTTAAAATATATTCATGTAGACTGACCACTCCAAAACTATAAACCAGCTGATGCACATTAAAGAATCTCAACAAAGATACAGTAAGATACAGAAAAAAAGAACTTTTGGCAAATTGTCCCTATAAAGGGCTCTGCTGGACTCAGAGCTAAGAGGCATTGAGATATGGCCACTGCAGCCCATTCTAGGGGTGGGAAACTGAGCTAGTAAGTGGTGATTTGAGTGGTGAAGTAAGTCAGATGTAGAAGATTAAATATGTTAAATATCCGCGGTTTCTCTGATTTAGGAAACCCAGAACACGGGCATTCTATAGAACCAAACAGGCATGATAGTGGGAGTTATGAGGGGATGGAGAGGGTGTGGAGAGCCAAAAATAGGGAGGGGGAGGGATCATAATATTAATGCGATATGCATATGCACAAGATACTCAAATTCACTGTAAACACTATGTACTGCATATATATATATATATATATATATATATATATATATATATATATTAACAAAAATGATGGTGGGGGAGGGAAAGAATAAAAGTAACAGGGCCCAGGAGAAAAAAAGCAAACCAGATGATATAGCTGATATTTTCCCAGTTAGAATCACACTGTTTTCCACAGAGAAGAAGAAAGGCACTTGCACCCTGAGCCTGCAGCATTCAGGATCCCACAGAGTTTCTGAACTACCCAGGCAGCCGTGAGCCTGTGCCCTGTGCTCCTCCTGCCTCAGCCCTCTCCAGTGCCGGGGTCACACCTAAGGCCCGGGTTTCTGCTGGCCTGGATTCCCTGTCGCATGCACGCCCACCTTCTCCTATTGACCACGGACACGGGCAGCGCGGTAGGAAGCCCGGTCCAGGACACACCCCAGCGAGCGCAGACTGAGTAGCAAGTTCTGGATGAAGATGGTGAGAGGACAAAGGCTTTCGGGAGGCAAATAAGAATGAGAACAACAACAAAAAAAAAAAAAGAATGAGAACGGAGACCATCTGGGACTGATGAGGTGGGAGAGAACTTCATCCCCTTCATCCCCTACCTAGGTCTGGCTTGTAACCACTGAAATCCCAAATTCTAAGGCTTTTTCTAATTAAAAAAAAATTAGAGGCAGGGTCTCACCCCACGGTCTAGGGTGCTCCTGCACTCACTATGCACCCCAGGCCGGCCTCAGGCTCACAGCAATATCCCACCCCTCCACCTCCCCACCTCAGTCTCCCTCCTGAGTGCTGGGATTACGGGCATGCACCACACCTGGATTATATGGCACTCCCTCCACTTCTGTTTTCTCTTTTCTTTTTTGGGGGGAAAGAGTCTTGCTACATAGTTCGAAGGTACTGTGGAGCTCTGACTGGCCTCAAACTCATGATCCTCCTGCCTCAGTCTCTCAAGTGCTGAAATTAAAAACCAGGACCAGGGCTGGAGGAATGGCTCATGGGTTAAAGCACTTGCCTAACAAGCGCTAAACCAAGCACCAAGTACTCGAGTTTGATTTCCCACCACCACATAAACCAGGCATGGTGATGCACACCTGTAATCCCAGCACGTGGGGGCTAAGAGAGGAGGATTACTGTGAGTCCAAGGCTACGGAATTCAGGACCAGCCTGGGCCCCATAGCGAGACCCTGTCTCAAAAACAAAGAAAACCGGGACCATTACACCCAGCCCCAGATTCTAGAGCTTTTAAAATAAACTACTGAATAAAACAATGGCCAGGTATGAGGGTGCGCTGCTTGTAACCCCACTCCTCAGGAAGCTGAGGCAGAAAGATGGGTGTGAGTTTGAGGCCTGCCAGGGCTATATAATGAGCTCAGGACCTTCTTTATAAAAGAAGAAAGAGAAAAGAAAATCTGGGGGCATAGCTTCATGGTTAGAGCCCTTGCCTAGCATGCTCGAGGCCCTGGGTTTTTTCCCCTAGCACCATGTAAAAATTATCCTGGCATGGTACTGCACACCTGTAATCTCAGCACTTGGGAGGCTGAGGTAGGAGGATTGCCATGAGTTTGAGGCCAGCCTGACTACACAGTACGTTTAGAAAAGAGATTTTGTCCCCCAACCCCAACCCCAAAAAAGGTGGTGGGAGAGGGCTGGGAAGACTGCAAGGACTCGATTCTCCAGCACCACAACGAGGCATGCTAGTGCATGGGTGTTTAATCCCATCACTCAGGAGGCTGAGGCAGGAGGACTGAGTGAGCTCAAGGCTAGCCTGGGCTACTCAGTGAGCTCAGGACCAACCAGGATTATGGAGCGAGACCCTGCCTCCAAAAAAAAAAAAAAAAAGAGAGAGAAATAAACTGGACATAGGACAGTGATCGTATGTGTGCCACCCCTTGCAGTCCTGTTTCAGGTTCCCACAGAGATGATCTGGGGAACAGAGGACATTGTCTTTTTCTTTCTCCAGCACCATCAGCTCATTCCAAGCAGCTAAGAGTAGAGATTAGAGTCTCAGAAATACAAGGAATTGAAAACGTTGCCATGTGGCATTCATAAGGGAAGTGCCTGACACGGATGACTGCTGAATGCATGCCTGTGAAGCCAGTGTCATCAGACAGTGAGGCTGTTCCCTGAAAACTGGATTTTAATAGGCTTTTGATTGTCACCTTTCTTCTTGTTTCCTTATTACTCACTCCGCGGAGAGACTCGCTTTCAGAAGGTTTGGTTAAACTTCCCCCTCAAAATCCAATTTGCAAATACACCTGCGATTGAATTTTCAATCTGTGCAGGCACAGCGCTAGCTTTTGCATGCAAAAGAGAGGAGCTGCCCGCCAGCCAGGGCACAGCCCAGGTGATGCCCTCCTGCAGGGTGGCGGGCTGTGAGAGGAGCAGGGCTTCCGCTCCCCAGGGCAGAGCTCCACTTTGAGTGAATTCTGAATGATAAGCCTATCTCTCGATAATCAAAGTGCTGGGCCTAAACTCCAAATAAGTAGATTGATTTCTACTTTATTTATTATGACACTGGGAAAAACCTACCCAGGGCCTTCACACAGAGCTAATCCCCAAACCTATCTTCTAGTTTCAATTTTGAGACAGGACCTCACTAAATTGCCTGTGTGGATTCAAATTTGTAATCTTCCTGCTTCAGCCTGCTGGGATATAAACGTGGCTGGCAGTAGATTGATTTTACTTTTGTTTTTGTTTTTGTTTTGAGATAGGGCCTTGCTCTGTAGTCCAGGCTGGTCCTGAATTTACTATGGAGCCCAGGCGGGCTTTGAACTCACGGCAATCCTCTTGCCTTAGCTTCCCGAGTGCTGGGATTACAGGTGTACAACAGATTGATTTTTAGATCCTAATTCTATTGGAGAAAAATCTATGCCCAGGAAAATATGTCCTGAGACTTTATTTTTATTTTTATTTACATATATCTTATATATTTGGTACTAGGGATTGGAGCCAGAGCCTTCACACTGAGCTGCATACCCAACCTTTTTTTTTTGTTTGTGTGTGTGTGTGTTTTATTTTGAGACAGGTAAATTGCAAAGTTGCCCAAGCTGAGCTCTCACTTGGAATCCTCCTGCCTGAGCCCACCAGAGGGCTGGGTTTCCATGTTTGAGCCACTGTGCCTGGCTTTCCTGATACCTCAGAAAAATAACTATGGGTTGTTGGGCTAACTATTTAAATTCATTTCTATAACACAACAAAATTATAACTGAATATATGTACTATAAAATGGATAAATTTCAGTTACAGGATCAGGATTGTTTGTGTGGTTTTGGTACCAGGACTCAAGCCCAGGGTCTTCACTCTGAGCTATAATATCCCTAGTCTTTTTTTTTTTTTTCAAGTTTGGATTTAGAGACGGGGTCTCAATAAAGTGTGACCTTTTCCAGGCTGAGCATGGACTTGGAATCCTCCTGCCTCAGCCCCTCAAAGTGCTGGAATTACAGACCTTAGCCACCATGGACTGCACCATGGACTGCAGTTTTCATCAGTCTACAGCGCCTTTTATTTTTCTGTCCCACTGGGAACAAAGCCCACGGCCTCCCCATGAGAGGCATGGCTGCTCCCTGTGCTGTGCTCTCAGCCTGTAGCTTCTGAGCCCTCACCAGGTGCCTCGCCTGCATCAGGAATAGAAAGCAATGGAAAGAAAGCCCTGGTTTGAGTGAAGAAGGCTCAATTAAAAAATATCTATTAATAACTAAATCTGTGTTGCACAGATTCAACTTCAGTGCTGGAAATGAAAAGCTGTACAAACCAAGATTCCATTGCAATAAGAATCTTATATAATCACAGAGAAAAGAACAAGACCATTTTAAATTTTTTTCTTTGAAAAATTTCAGCATTTCATTAACTAGAATGTAACAATTTTAGTGCCGGATGTCATCTCGATGAACTCGATGGCAGGCTACGTGAAACTGACTTAATTTCCAATTCATCTAACAATTGTCACAAGAGTACATTATAAAATATAATGTCCCTGGTATCCTTTTAAATACAACATTCCTAAATCTTTATTAATAATGTAGACAGGCCTGGTGGCACAAACCTGCAATCTCAGCCCTCTGGGAGGCTGAGGCAGGAAGATCACAAGTTTGAGTCCAACGTGGTGATTGAGTGACTTAGTGAAGGGAAGGGCCAGGAGGGAGATCAAGGCAAAGCATCATATGGGTCACAGCCAGACTTCCTGTCCTTAAAGACACACAGAAAAGCCAGGCTTACGGGCACAGGCCTGTAGTCTAGCACCCTGGAAAACAGGGGCAAGAGGGTCACAAGCTCAAGCCCAGTCTGGGCAACTTAGTGAGACCCAGCCTCAAAATCAAAAATAAAAATGGGCTGGTGATGCAGCTCAGTGTGAGGGCCATAGGCCCCATCGCTCAGGCAGAGAGAAAGATGGGTTCTATGGAAAGACAGAGCATGTGGGGTAGCACACGGCCAAGGCTGGAGCCCCAGCACCCAGCCTGGCTCTGTTTCAAAGAAAGAGAAAAGGGCCCAGAGAGAAAGAGAGAGAGGAAAGAGACATTTGAAAACTTCTTCTTGTTTTGAAGCCCAGTCTGGCCTTGAACTCACTATGGAGCCCAGGTTGGCCTCAGACACACAGCCATCCTCCTGCCTCAGCCCCAAGTGCTGGGATTACAGGCGTGTGCCCGGCTTATGTGGCACTGGGGAATCAAACCCAGGGCCTTATGCTTGCTAGGCAAGTGCTGTAACTGCTGAACTGCCCTAGCTCTGAAAACTTCTTTCATTTTAGGTCAAGGGCACTTTTCAAGAGGAGATATTTATCATTATATTTTGTCTTACATAAGCAATTTCTTGACTTAACTTATTTATTGAGACAGGGTCTCACTCCGTAGTCAAGGCTGGTCATGAACTGTGCAGTCCAGGCTGGCCTCAAACTTACAGTTCTCCTGCCTCAGCCTCTCTAGTAGCTGACACTACAAATTGTGCACCACCATGCCTGGCCTAACATTTAAGTTAAGTTTAAAAACATATAAAAATAGTAAGATGTGATTGCCTTTCTGCTTAACTCACGTAGTTTATGGTTATATCCTGTGTTATTATTTATTTATTCATTTATTATTTTTGAGACTGAGCCTAAACTCACTATGTAGCATAAGCTGGCCTTAAACTCCCAGCAATCCTCCTGCCTCAGCCCCATGAGTGCTGGGATTACTGGTGTGTGCCACCACGCCCAGGTACCTTTTTTTAGTACAAGTACTGCCGATAGAGCACTAGAAAACTTTTCTGTATCTGGTGCTGAAGGCCCTGCCAGGGCCCAGAGATCTTCTGGCCCCTGCTCTACCACTGACCCACCCCCACCCAGCCTGAGCCAAACTTGGTAGCACAGACCTATAAGCTCAGCATCATGGGAGGCTGAGACAGGAAGATCCCAAACTCAAGCCCAGTCTGGGCAATTCAGCAACTTAGAGAGAGGCCTGTCTCATAACAAAAACTGAAAAGTAAGCCAGCCCCTTGGCTCAGACCTGTAATCCCAGCACTTTGGGAGGCTGAGGCAGGATGATTTGGTGAAAGCCTGTCACAAACAATGAAAAGGAGCTTAAGATGTAGCTCAGAAAGAAAGCCTGTGTCCAATCCTCAGTACCACAAAAAAAGTGACCTGGAAGTGTAGCTCAGTGAGAAGGACCCAGGTTCAATCCCCACTCCTGCTAAACACATACGCACATACTTGTGTGGGACCCTCAGCAGCCACTTGGATACTGGATCGCTGTGCTGGATGCGGGTTGGGGTGGGAGGATTTTGGTGGCAACATCCTTTACTCCACAGTCCTCTCTATTGCTGGGTTTATCACTATCTGCATTGTGTGTTCAGTTTATCCCAGAAGACTTGACAGCCCCCTGAGGGCAGCACTGTGAGGCCTCAGGCCATGGAGGGGAGGGCTATTCCTGGATTTCTGGGGTGTCAGTGAACCCCTGAGGGCCCTAGGTGCTCACAGACCCTCATACCCATTCCTGCTCCCTCCCTCTGGGCTCTCCCCACATGATTTGCTCCCCTTCCCTTTCCTGCCCCAGTCCCGCTGTCCTGCCCAGCAACCTTTTCTGCCAGCTCCCTCCCCCTGCTAGCCCAACTGGTCGGGCCCCACCTGGAAGGTGTAATCACCTCAGTTCTGAGCATCACTAATCTCGATGTCATTGCTTGTCCTTTCCGTGACTAAGTTAATCTTAAAATTCTGCATGTCCCACTAAATGGCCTATAAGATGCCTAACAATTCCAAGATTGCACAATAAAAGAATTCAGGTTTATTTTTATGGAGATTCCTGCTTTCAATTCTAATGACATAGCAATCCTAAGCCTCTAGGGTCAGTCCCTGAGTTGACCACAGAATGCAGACTCCAGATACAAGAGTAAAGTTGCATAGATAACCTGCAGAACAGGCAGCCTGGACCACAGCTCCTCCCTGCCTGCTCCACAAGCCCTCTCCTCACCCCCTCCCTTGTTCTTTAAGGAATTTGCACCGTGGACTTTTTCTGACTTACACCCCCAGCCCCCCACCCCCTTTTTTCCAGTACTGTGGATGGACCCAGGCCTTCACACTGAGCTATATCCACAGCCCTTTTTATTATTCTGAGACAAGGTCCCCTACACAACTAGGTCGCCTGGGCTGGGCCCTATATCACTAAACTGCCCCAGGTGGGCAATGTGGCCTCAGGGATGGAAAAGCTTTAATATGATCATGTAATTTTTAGCTGTACTGTTCATGGCCCGAGCACAGGGAAGATGACAGCCCAGCGCTGCACATGGTAGGCCCAGCCCAGAGCTAATGGCACCTCCTCTGCCCACCACACATAATCAGAATCAAAACCTACACTTCAGGGGCCAGGGCATAGCTCAGTGAAGTGTTTGCCTAGCGTGCGGAAGGACGTGGGTTCAATTCCTGAGCATCACATGGCAGTCATGGCATACACCTGTAAACCTAGCACTTGGGAGGCTGCAGCAGGAGGATTCCATAGCCCAGGCTGGTCCTGAACTCACTGTGAAGTCAAGGCATGGCACACATGGCACACATGGCAGTCCTTCTGCCTCAGCCGCCCACGTGCTGGGAATTGAATGTAACTTCAAGTGCGGCTTTCCCTCCCTTTCCTTTGGGAAAAAAAAATCCCAG
This sequence comes from Ctenodactylus gundi, assembly GCA_004027205.1. NCBI lineage: Eukaryota > Metazoa > Chordata > Mammalia > Rodentia > Ctenodactylidae > Ctenodactylus > Ctenodactylus gundi. The sequence continues at coordinate 105,098 of PVKB01004856.1, read as the reverse complement.
GAAAGAAAACATGTAATTTCCATATAACCCCAAGGGCAAGGCACTACAGCTGTTTGGGCTAGGTGTTGAGCGCAGCTGCTTTATTCTGGGGAGAGCTCAGCTGCCTCTGGCGGTGTCCCTGGTCAGGACCACCCTTTAGGGGTTGCAGGCCCGGGGCACTAGACGCTGGGGCTTCAGGCTCCGCTTCACCCCAGTGCCACCTCTCAGTCTTTTCCACCTCAGGACTGGCTGTGTGGCTGTGCAAGTTCCTTCCTTCTGCCCTGCCGCTCACTCCAGGCCACTGGGGACTGAGCACAGGCCTTTGCTCTGAGCTACACTGAAGCCTCCCTTTTTATTTATTTGAGACAAGGGCTCCCTAAGTTGCTAAGTCACCCAGACAGGGCTGGCCCTTGCCATTCTCCTGCCTTATCCTCCCAGAGAGCAGGGATTGCAGGCCCATGCCACCAGGCCTGGCTCTGTCTGTCCAGGATTCTACCCCAAAAGCAGCCTGTTGTGGCGGAGTAAGTCAGAATAGCTGTTATTCTTTCTTTCTTCCTTTTTCTTTTTCTTTTCCTTTTTTTTAGAGAGGAAAAATTTATTTTAGCTCACACTTTCAGAAGGTTTCACACAGTCAGTTCATGGGCAGCTGGCAATGGTGGAAGCATTGAGGAGACGTAGCTGGGAAAAAGGTCCTCACACTGCAGCAGACAGAAGTCCAAGTGAGGGAGGAAGGGCAGAGCTAGAGTTTACCCAGGTCTTGCCCCAGCGATTCACACCTTCTGATCAGGCCCCAATCTCTTAACAGCACGTAGTTTCATAGGTATTCCAACTCATCCAAATACATGAGACTTTTGGGGACATTACAGATACAGCCCATAACACATAGGAAGAGGGAGGGGTCAGGCCATGGTATGTAGTCTCAAATGAGCCTGGGAATGGGATTGTACTTCTCCTTTGAGCTCTCTAAGAAAGTTTAAAATCCATTCCACAGTTATTACACTTATATGTTACTTTCTCCAACAGTAGTGGTGAGAGTTGATAGCCTTGTCTTCTTTCAGATTTTAAAGGGAATGCTTTCGGGTTTTTTCCCATTTAGGGTGGCGATGGCAAAGAGATTGTTATAAGTATCTTTATCAGTTTGAGGATTTCTTCCTTTTTCTTGAGGCAGAGTCTCGCTTGCAGTCCAGGCTGGTCCTGAACTCACTATGTCGTCCAGGCTGGCTTCAAATTCATGGCCATCCTCTTGTCTCACCCTCCCAGTGCTGGGATTACAGGCATGTGAAGAACCTGGTTCAATCTTCAGGCCAGGAAAAAAAAAACCCATTATACTGTTCTTCTGTATTTGTGAGTTTTAATAATAAAAAGTTTTAATATGTAAATTAAAAGCCACACGTCTTTCTCTTCCATGAGCCCTCGGTTAGACATCTAGCCAGCCATGGAACAGGGTCACGCAGACCCTGCGTGCCTGGAAAGCAGGAGGTTTCTTACCGCACTAGTAGCAAGGCACCAGAAAGCAGATGCCCAACAATGAGAGAACGGTAAAGATGACGTGTGACTCGCCTCACCCTTTGTAAGACCCCCCCAATAGCGTTAGTTCCACGGGATAATGCTAACAAGGCTTAGAACACTCCAAAGCCAGGCCCCCGTGTGACCCTCCGTGGGGACCCCAAATGGTAGGGGGGCCAGGCGATTTGATGAGCCCCGAGAGGAGGGTAAATCTACTGGGAAATCCGAGGGATCACCGCCCAAGAGACCCTGACAGGCCGACAGGTGGGACTTCACATATCTGGACCCAAGAAGTCCCTGAAGGTGGGGCAGGGGCAGGTAGGGACATCAAAGGCCTAGGCACATGACCCTCCATCCTTAATCCTGGCCTTTTCTTTAGGTCTATGCATCTGGAATGTCCTTGTCACTCTGCTCCCCACCGGCAGCTTCTTCGCTTTGTTGGCCGGGATGGAGCTTTTTCCAGCCATGGACAAAGGACTTCCCCGAGGCCCCAGCTCTGGGCCTTCTCCTGTGCACCGCCACCCTGGGGAGATCACAGCTGTGATTGCTCTCCAGGCTGAGAAGCCGCCCACTGAGCTCACCTGCTGCCTCCTGGCCAGACCCTGCCCTTCAGTTCTGACTGCTGGTGACATACATCTGTATAATCCCAGCACTCTGGAAGGCTGAGGTAGATTGGCAAATTCAAGCCTAAACTGGTGACATAACGATTTAGCAAGGCCCTGTCTCAAAATGAAAATGAAAACCAGGCAAGGGGTATAGCTCAGAAGGAAAGACCTAACCTCAATCCCCAGTAACACACACACACAGTTCAGGCCCAGGGGCAAACACCTGTATTCCTAGCACTGTGGGAGGCTGAGGCAGGGGAAGAGCAAATTCGAGCCCAGCCTTGGCAACTTAGTGGCTTAGTAAGATCCTATCTCAAAATCAAAGTTAAAAATTGGGAGTTGGGGGCCTAGGTCAGCAGTTAGAGTGCTTGCCTAGAAAGCAGAAGACCCTGGGTTCAATTCCCCAGCACCACATAAACCTGGCATGGTGGCACATACCTGCAATCCCAACTCTTAGGAGGCTGAGGAGGCGGGAGCATTATCATGTGTTTGAGACCAGCCTGGGCTACACAGTGAGTTCAAAACCAGCCTGACTTATAGAGCAAAACCATGCTTCAAAAAATAAAAATAAATATGGGCTGGGTATAATGGCACAGTCTTGTAATCCCAGCATTCAGAAGGCTGAGGCAGGAGGACTGCTGTGAGTTTGAGGCCAGCCTGGGCTCCATAGTGAGTTCAGGAGCAGCCTGGATGGCAGAGTGAGACCCTGCCTCAAAAGGCCGGGGAGGGAGCTCAGTGTGAAGGCCAGGATCTTGCTCTGCATTCCAGGCTTGTCCTGGACTCATTATGGAGCCCAAGCGGGCCTCAAACTCATGGTGATCCTCCTGCCTCAGCATCCCGAGTACTGGTATTACAGGCTTGTACCACTATGCCCAGCTTTATGTGGGGCTAGGGAACTGAACTCAGGGCCTTCACCTTGCTAGTTAAGCACTTTAACTGCTGAGTTATTCCTCCAGCCCTATATTAAATTTTTAAAATTCTAGTGTTTTTATAAAAAGTATTTTTTTTTTTCATTTTTCTTTAGTACTTGAAATTGAACCCAGGACTTTTACCCTGAGCTTCATTCACAGACAATTTTTAATTTTTTATTTTAAGACAGAATCTAAATTGTTAAGTTGCCCAGCTAAACATCATCCTGCCTTAGCCTCCCAGAGTTGCTAACAGACTTGCTGTATCAGGTATGTTTCTTGACCAGCATGAGCATGGCCCTGGGTTCCAATCCTCAGTGCCACATAAAGGTTAACTGGGAGTGACCAGCCTGGACCACAGAGACACTATCTAAATAAATAAATAAGTAAATAAACAAATAATATATAAACAAGCAAATTTGCATGTCCCTTCCACCATTGGGAAACCAGCTGCACTTGTGACAGTCCTCAGGGAGTGTCTCCACGCAGACGTCCCTCCACATGGCTCCAGGACAAGACACTGATCTAGTACACCATGTACAGTGCTAATTAATGGCAGAATATTTTTGAAGAGTTGTGATTTCTAAGATAAAGGTTCCTGTGTAACCACAAAATACCTTATTTTCTTTTCTCATGTTAGGATCAAAGAGGGGGAAAATCAGTTCATATGTTTTTTATATCTTTGTTCCTTTCCAGCTCATAAGATATTAATATACTCAGCAAGGTGTGTTCGTTTACGTCCAAATGATTTCAAAGGCAGCTTTGAATCCTCTCATGAGATGGAGCCCAGCGTCAGTTCTATTCAGCAGAGGAGTGCTATCAAAAGCCTTTTTGTGATGTATGATATGCAAACTTTCTTTTCTTTTGTCTTTTTTTTTGAGACCGGGATTCGCTCTGTAGCCCAAGCTGGTCCTTAACTCACTGTGGAGCCCAGGCTGGTATTGGACTTACTGGACTCTCACAATCGTCTGCCTCAGCCTCCATTATGTGATGCTGGGGAATCGAACTCAGGGGCTTGTGCCTGCTAGGCAAGTGCTTTAATGGCTATTCCATTCCTTCAGACCCTGCAAAAAAAAGAAAAATTTCCCCCGCAAAAAAATTTTGAGACAGGATCTCGATCTGTAGTGTAGGTTGGTCCAGAACTATGGCTGGCCTTGAACTCTCCGCAGCTCTCCTGCTTCAAGATCATGAGTGCCGAGATTGCAGGCATGTACTGCCACTCTCGGTTTATGTAGTCCTGGAGAATCAACTCAGGGCCTTGCACTTAACCGGCAAGTCCCTTAGTTGCAGAGCTATGTTCTGAGCTGCAAGACTCAGACTTTAAAATGCTCCTGTACTCCTCTTATAAGGAAATACAACAACCAATTACAATAAAATAAAATAAAATTAAGTAAAATAAAATAAAATAAAATGCTCTTGTAGAGCTGAGAGTATAACTCGTGGTTAAATCACTTGCCCAGCAGGCACTGAAGCCCTGGATTCAAATCCTCAGCATCACACAAAAACATTGGTGGGTATGGTGGCACTTATCTATAATCCTAGCACTTGGGAGGCTGAGGCAGGAGGATTGCCATGAGTTTAAAGTCAGTCTACCGAGGGAGGGGGATTGCCATGAGTTTGAGGTCAACCTATGCTACATAGATAGTTCAGGACTAGCCTGGACTCCTGACTGAGACCCTATCTCAAACAAACAAAAAAAAGTTTGGTTGCAATTTGCCAACCTCTGCTCTAAATCTTCTCCCAAGATATTCTTGGTGTTATTTCGTTGGCATTTGGGGGGTTTCTTGAGATAGTCCTTACCTGAACCTATGCCCTCAAGGATTTTGTGTATTTTTTCTCCTAAGTTCAGTGTTCCACTTTAATGTCTAGGTCTTTGATCCAAGTTGATTTTGGTACATGGTGAAAGATGTGAGTCTAGTTTCATTCTTCTGCATGAAGGTAGCCAGTTTCCCCCACGCCATTTGTTAAGAGGCTACCTTTACTCCAGCATATGTTTTTGGCCCCTTTGCCGAAGATCAGATGGTGGAAGGTCCCCAGGGATGTCTCTGCATCAACAGTTCTGTTTCACTGATCCACCTGTCTGCTTTTGTGCCAGAACCATGAGGTACCACTATGGCTTCGTAGTGTGATTTGATGGTCGGCATTGTAACATCTGCTTTTGTTTAGTTACTGAGGATGGTTTTGGCTATTCTAGGTCTCTTCTGGTTCCATATAAATGTTCAGATCATTTTTTTTCTAGTTCTCTGAAAAATGCTATTTGTATCTTGATTGGGATTGCATTGAATCTGTCTATTGGTAGTCTGGTCATTTAGACAATGTCGGTTCTGGCTATCTAGAAACAAGGACTGTCTTTCTGTTTTCTGAGACTTTTTAATTTCTTTTTTTCAGGATACTATAGTTCTCAGCGTAGAGGCCCTCCACTTGCTCCTTAGGTTGATTCATAGGTACTAAATCTTCTTTGAGGCTACTGTGAATGGGACTGTTTTCTTTCTCTTTGTTTTCACTGTTGCTGTAGAGGAATGCTACCGATCTTTAGTATTATTTTTATATCCTGCAATTTGGCCGAATTTGTTTATTAGTTCTAAGGAGTCTTCTCCAGGAGTTTTTGGGGTCCTCTGTGTAAAGGGTCATGTAATCCACAAATAAAGATAGTTTGCATATTCCTATGCATATTCTCTTTATTCCATTTTCTTTCCTGGTTGCTCTGGCTAAGGTTTCAAGGACTCTTTTCAATAGAAGTGGTGACAGTGGACAACCTTGTCTTCTTCCTCATTCAGGGAAAATGCTTTCAGTTTTTCCCCATTTAGGATGATGTTGTATTGTCATAAACTGCTATTATCTGCTTGAGGTACGGTCCTTCTATACCTATTCTCATCAGAGTTGTGATCAGGAAGGAACATTGTATTTTGTCAAAGGCTTTTTCTGCATCTACTGAAAGGATCATGTGGTGTTTGTCCTTGCTTCTGTTAACGTGGTCTAGTTTATTAATTGATTTACACATGTTGAACCGGCCTTGCATCCGCGGGATGAAGCCAAATTAATCATAGTATATGATCTTTTTTCATAATTTGATACATTTTGTTTGCAAGAATCTTACTGAGGATTTTTGCACATACATTCATTAAGGAAAAATTTCCCCATTTTTATTAATACATATATCCTTAGGGAAATTAGCCTGTAGTTTTCTTTCTTTTCTTTTTTTATTTTTTTGAGACAGGGTCTCGCTCTGTAACCCAGGCTGATCCTGAACTCACTATGCAGCCCAGACCCCCTGCAATCCTCCTGTCTCAGCCTCTTGAGTGCTGGGTTACAGGCATGCTTCACCACACCCAGTGTATGTGGTGCTGGGGAACTGAACTCAGGTACTTAGCATTTGACTTCCACTGAGCCATTCTTCATGCCCCATGTTGGGTCATTATCTGTTTTGAGGATCAAGGTGATGTTAGCTTCCAGAAAGGAGTTTGGCAGTGTTCCCTCTCAAAATTTCATGAAGAGAATTCAACAAAGAAAATACAGAGTGAACCATAAAAAAAACAAAAACAAAATTTCATGAATTTGAGAATCATTGGTGCTAACTCTTCCCTGAAGTTTTGCTAGAATTCTGCAGAGAATCCATTGGGTCCTGGGCCTTTCTTTGTCAGAAGGCCTTTTATCACTGCCTCAGTTTCCTCTCTGGAAGACTAGTATCATCCGTATAACTCTAGTACTTTCACGGGATAATACAAACTGAGATAAAGATTTCCAGCTTACAAAGAAAAATGAATAATTTGAGTTTTCATGTAATAAACTCTTCTGATCACAGCTTTCACGTAATTTATCTTTTCATTTTTTCCTTAATGGTCACTATTAAAATACCTATTTACCAATTGCCTCATTTTGTCACTCATGACTGTGCTATGAATACTTTAAGTTTCCCATTAATGAGTTTCACACTTCAGAGAAGTCCTGAACCAAAGGTGGAATCTAGCTAGCAGGCCCGGGGCGGGGGGGTGGGCAGAGCTCGGGGGTTAAAGTGCTTACCCAGCAAGCACAGGACCTGACTCGATTCCCCTGTGCCACACAGCAAGGTATGGCAACACACACCTGTAACCCCAGCTCTTGGGAGGCTGAGGCAGGAAGACTGCTGGGAGTTTGAGGCCAGTTTGGGTTACAGAAGGAGTACAGGAGCAGCCTGGACTATAGTGCAAAACCCTACCTATCTCAAAAAAAAAAAAAAAAAAAAAAGGAATAGAAAGAAAAAGAATCTAGTTAGGTTCAAAGTAGACTAGTACCGGGGGCACTGCTCAGTGCTTACATCTGCTTGCCAAACATGCTCGATGTTCTAGGTTCATTTCCTACCACCACATAAAAGTTAGCCATAGGTGGTATCATACTACTGTAACCCCAGCACTTGGGAGGCTGAGGCAGGAGTATTGCTGTGCAGGAGAATTGCTCTGAATTTGAGGCCAGCCTAGGCTACATAGTTCAAGACTAGCCTGGACTACAGAGTGAAACTCTATCTCTAAATAAATAAATAAATAATAGAGACTAGATCTAGTAACAGGGAATAGGCCCTTCTTAGCTCTGTTATATCCCACAGATTAATCCAAAAAGGTCTAGTGTGCTCATTGTGGATAGGAAAAGGAATCTAGCAATTTTGAATATTTATTGATTTTTATTTTTAAGATGGTGTCTCACTATCGCCCACGGTGCTCCTGAACTCACTGTGGAGCCCAGGTTGGCCTTGGACTCAGAGCAATCCTCCTGCCTCTGCTCCTGAGTGCTGGGATTACAGGTATGCACCACCACACCCAATTTACACGGTTCTCGGAACGCAAGGCAAGTGCTTTAGTCCCTGTGTCATTCCTCCAGCTCCATGTTTGTTTGTTGAGACAGGGTCTCGCTCTGCAGCCCAGGCTGGTCCTGAATGCACTATGGAGTCCAGGTTGGCCTTGAACTCAGAGCAATCCTCCTGCCTCAGCCTCCAGAGTGATGGGATGACAGGTGTGCGCCACCACGTCCAGTTTATGTGGTGCTGGGGAATCCAACTCAGGAGGACCTTCAGCTTTGCTAGGCAAGCGCTCTAGCTGCTGAGCCATTCCTCCAGTCCCCATTTATCTATGTATTTAGTGGCAGGAGGACAGGGCCCTGGATCTTCACACTGAGCTCCATCTCCACTTTTTAGTTTTGATTTTGAGACAGGGTCTCACTCAGTTGCTCAGGCTGGACTTAAACCTGCAACCCTCCTGCCTCAGCCTGTCCGAGTGCCGGGATTACAGGCCTGCTCCATCAGGCTGGCTTGAAAACATCTTCAAGAAGGCAGGCCAGGTCATGCTTATCTAAGAATTCTCTAATGGACCCCACGAAGTAATGCACTTAACGTCAGCTAAAAGCCTAAGAATGGGATGACAAAATCAAGCAAAATAAGGTAACTCATCAGAGGGGGAAAGAAAACGTAACTGACAGTCGGAACTAAAAGCATTGCTTACCTGAAATGACATCACAGCTGCGCCCTGGCCTGTCAGAACCAGGCACTCGGCTCCAGTGTTGTTTAATTGCCATAGATGGTTTACCAAGAGCAAAATGTCTGAATGCTTATCATCATTTCATGGAAGTGGCAGTGACCAGCAGTTAAATTAGTACAGCCTAGGAGAGTATTGTAGGCATAGCTGTCTCTCGAAAACCATTTCCCCTTTTAAACTAGCGATGTTAGGACCCGCAAAGCGTGACACATTCGCCTTCAGTGTGGCTCTGAGTTTCAGCAGGGCGTGGTGGTGCCTGGCACGCCAGGAGGTTCGGTAGGAGGATTGCAAATTCACTAACAGGTGCAACTTGGTCTTACAAAGACTCTGCCTCGAAAAATAAATAAATAAATAAATAAATAAATAAATAAACAAACAAACAAACAAAAACAAGGGGTGGAGGAATAGATCAGCGGTCATGTAGCACAAGGCCTGGAGCTCTAGTCCCCAGAGCCACATAAATTGGGCACAGTAGTACACACCTGTAATCCCAACACTCAGGAGACTGAGGCAGGAGGATTGTCATGAGTTGGAGGCCAGCCTGGGCTCCATAGTGAGTTTAGGACCAGCCTGTGCTAGACAGCAAGACCCTGTCTCAATAAATAAATAAATATTTTAAAATAAATAAAAAGGAGCTGGGGTTGTTAACACAGAGCGAAGGCCCTAGGTTCAATCCCTAGTATAAAAAGGAAATAACCTCCACCTGGCAATGCTGTACATTTCCCCTTTCGCTGCTGAGGTTGAAGGCAGGGCCAGGCCTAGCCCGTGTGGCCCCATCGCAGACCCATCGGCAGCGCAACATGAAAGGGAAATTTTGCAACAGTAGACTTACTCAATTTTTGCACTGGTGTGGGACAATTCACAAGGTACCAGGACGTAACTTATTTGGCTTTTTTTTTTTTTTTTTTTTTTTTGTCAACCAGTGAGAGCAGCACACAAAGGCAAGGAGGGATGGTGATTCCTTAGAAGGAGGTGACTAGAAGGAGGTGACAAGCTGAGGAAGAAAAATGGGATTTCCAACAAAAATTGGAGAAATACGCTCATGTATCGCATATCTCCAAACACAAAGGAAGTTCTAATCAATGTGACTAGCAAAGCTGGAGGAGGATGAGCGGGAGGGTCTCAGGTTCAAGCCCAGCTGGACAATTCAGCAAGACCACTCTCAGAATAAAAATGAAAGAAAGGGGGGCTGGAGGAATGGCATAGCAGTTAAAGTACTTGCCTTGCAAGCACAAGGCCCTGAGTTTGATTTCTCAGCACCACATAAAGCTGGGCATGGAGGTGCACACCTGTAATCCCAGCACTCAGGAGGCTGAGGCACGCAGATTGTCCTGAGTCCAAGGCCAGCCTGGGCTACAGCAGTAAGTTCAGGACCAGCCTGGGATACTGAGTAAGACTTCATCTCAAAAATAAAGAAAGAAAGAAAGAAAGAAAGAAAGAAAGAAAGAAAGAAAGAAAAGAAAAGAAAAAAGAAATACAAAAAAAAGAAATGGGCTTAGTATTCAGTTCTGTGTGAAGGCCCTGGGCTCAACCCCTACTGCTAAAAAAGAATAAATACTAAATAAAATAGTGTTTGGTGGGAACAAAAAATGGAGGATCTCAACTGAGCTTCTCGCATCCTAGGTTTTGAACAGGCAGCCAGGAAGAGGAGACAGGACGGTTTGCAGGAGGGGAAATAAAGAACAGTTTACGAGACGAAAAGAGAACTAGGAACAGCTTTCTTTTAGCCTGGAGAAATAGTTCGGCAATTAAAGTGCTTGCCTAGCAAATGCAGGACCCTGGGTTCAACTCCCCAACAACACATCAGCTGGGCATGGTGGTGCACGGCTATAATCCCCACTCAGGAGACTCAGGCAGGAGGACTGCTGTGAGTTCAAGGCCAACCTGGCCTACATAGTGAGTTTGGGGCCAGGCTGGACTACAGGGCAAGATCAGTTTCAACTAAATTAAATGGAAAGAAATAGCTCACTTTGTAATCTAGTGTAGAGTGGTACTGGAGTGTTCAAAAGATTAAGCATGTGGATTTATATTGATAAGATGTGTAATTCACACAATTACCAGGTACAGCTGAAGATTCATGTATCCTGAACTTGTATTTTCAAACACGTGTTTGTCTGCTTCTAGAAGCTTGTATCTTCACTTTTTTTGATGTCTAAAAGGGTGTTTATTGTTTTTGAGACGGGGTCTCGCTCTACAGCCCAGACTGGTCCTCAACTCACTATGGAGCCCAGGCTGGCCTTGGACTCACAACAATCCTGCCTCAGCCTCCGGAGTGCTGGGATTACAGGTGTGTGCCACGATGCCCAGCTTATGTGGTGCTGGGGAACTGAACTCAGGTAGTTAGCACTTGCTAGGTAAGCTCTTTCACCTCTGAACAATTCCTCCAGCCCTAAAAGGGTTTTTTAATAGAATTGTTTTATCTTTTTTATATTTTAGATATATTTATTTTGAAGAAAGATATCACTCTGTATTCCATGCTGGTCCTGAATTACTGTGTAGTCCCGGCTGTCCTTGAACACAAAACAACCCTCCTGCCTTGGCCTCCCAACTGCTATCTTTTTTTATTTTATTAGCATGAAGAACACTATTTTTTAATATATTGACTATGTATACACGGACAACTGCAAGTGAAGAAAATCCCCAAATTAATATAAATGACAAGCTGTCACTAAATACTGTATGCTTGGATTTACTTTTCTTTTTCTTTTCTTTTATTGAAAAAAGGTCTCGCTCTGTAGTCCAGGCTGGTCCTGAACTCAATGTTGTAGCCCAGGCTGGCCTTGGACTCAGAACATTCTGCCTGCCTCAGCCTCCCAAGTGCTGGGATTATAGGTATGTACAACCACATCCAGTTTTATGTGGTGCTGGGGGATTGAACTCAGGGCCTTGAGCTTGCAAGGCAAGTGCTTTAACTGCTGTGCCATTCCTCCCACCCAGTATGCTTGGATTTGAAAGGAATAGTCCAATAGGTGAACAGTCTCTTATGTGACCTCATAGCTTAACTCAGCCTTCCTTCGGTAAAATTGTCACAGAGCGGTAAACATTAGTCCTTTTTAACGTTCCACATAAAAACATGTATTCCCTTGGTGTTCCCCACTCCTACATTTAGGCATTTGCTGTCTCCTAAATGGGAAAATGAAGTTACATTAGCAAACAAAAGTGCAAGGTTGTACAGGTATGCTTGCAGCAAAAGGGAGAAGCAAGCTATTGGCTATGGCCCAGGACAAGGATGCCCACGAAGGTCACAGTCCTGTGCCACATCCTGCCTGTCAACACTTGGTAATGTTTTCTAGAAGTAAACTGAAACTGAAAAATTATGGGTTTTTTTCTGTGAAAGAATCAGAGATTCAGCCAAGCCTGGGGTGCAGGCATATAATCCCAGCACTCTGGGAGGGTGAGGCAGGAGGAGTCCACATTCAAGCCCAGCCCAGGCAACTTCGTGACTTAGCAAAACCCTGGGTCAAAAACCAAAGAAACAAAAACATGGATTGAAGGTATAGGAGAGAGAGAAAAAGACACAGAGAAAGTTTACCAGTAATAAAGTATATAACTGCAAGTGCAATTTTTATGTTAGCTGAGAACATCAGGAATCCCTCCTTCCACTATAATAAGAATTTAAAACAGTGGTTTTACTTCACCTTTAAAATTTTTTTGACTTAAAAATTCTGGATTTCAGTATTACTGAAAAAGGTGCTGAAATTCCTGTAAAGCCCCTCCCCCCCATTTCTGTTATGAATGGCATGGCTAGTGTGTTGGCATCATGAACAAACACTGACACAGTAGCTCACGCCCACCTTCTCCTTAGGTTTCTTCCAGTGTTCTGTCCCAGGTCATGGCTGACAGTTCCGGACACTGGCCAGGTACTTGGTAGCTCACCCGAGTTGTGTTGCTCATGATTATACTGCGTGATGGGTTCTCCAGAGGAAGCCCTCAGGACTAAGCCCCATTTGTACCCACCTCCCGCGTGGCCCTGGCTGAGGGAGCCATGGTGCAGTTCTCCACTGTGTGCAGACTACAGTTAACTTGGGTTCCATTTCCTGAAGGGGGAAGATCTACACAAACCGGGATTCTGTAGATTTGCCTGTCTGTGCTATCATGTGCATCTAACGGTATGGACACAGGGATGCTTTATACTCGGGAGTCAGAATCCAACCTGGTTTTATTGCTTGGACAAAACCCCATTTTGTTTTCTCTTCTTTTATGTCACTAGAATTGAGGCCAGAATCTCCACACGGGGCTACATCCTCAACCATTTTATTTATTTCTTTTTTTTCTCTCAGCCATTTTAGATGGGGATCTTGTCAAGTTGCCCAGGTGGACTTCCAATTCCGGATCCTGCCTGGCCTTCCCTGAGTACCGAGATTACAGGTGTATCTTCTTTCCCTCTTCACTGTCTAAAATCAACCATTCCTCTGAGAAGCACTAGGTCCTTCCTTCAAGCAGGTAACTGATGTCAGAAATCACAATGCAGGGGCTGGAGCAATAGCTCAGCTACTAAAGCACTTGCCTATCAAGCTCAAGGCCAGTTCCATTCCCTAGCACCGCATAAGCTGGGAATGGTGGTGCTGACCTGTAACCCCAGAACCTGGGAGGCTGAAGGAGTACTGCCTGAGTCGAAGGCCAGCCTGTGCTCCAGAGGGCCAGCATGCACTACAGAGTGAGACCTTGTCTCAACAAAGTTTCCACTAATGATGTCAAGTGTTAATGCAGCACATGAAACCAAGTACTCATGAGTCATGCCTCCCTCTGAGGCTCCTGATTTTTAAAACAAATCCCTATGTACTAAATATAGGTATTCATTCTATGTACTTTGTCAACAAATGCTGGAAATTGGTCTTTTACTAATGGCACTGATGAGACACTTTCAAATTACTAGTTTTAGAGCTGGGATTTGCTCATTTCCCTTGCCATGACAGGTAAAGAAGGTACAAGATGAATCTTTTAGGCACTTTTTATTTTCCAAAAAAAAAATTGTCGTTAATATATAAACATCTCATTCTCTCAAAAAATTCTACAACTATACAGCTGTTTGCTCCATTATTTGCATAGGAAATGACCACAATACAAAAATAAGAGGGAAAAAGAAGCAAAACAGCAACCGATTTATGCTTTTTATGTGTCCACGTATAAACATTTTAAGCCTCTTACAAAATTATTTACACCATGTCACCTATTTACACATTTTAAGAGCAACTTTTCTAACAAACAAAACTATAATTTATCAAGTTATGAAAATTGTGTTCTAAAAAAACTTACTATATTACCACAAAATAAATAAAGATAAACAATATTTTAAAAACAAAATTAAATTTCATTTCAATTAAGACCTCTTTTGGCATTTTGTTTGATTCTGCCCTTTGGTTAACAGCATTGGCCTCACATTACCATTTTGCATTGCATATATATAGCACTTGCTAAGTCTTCAACATATCACTGATACTTCGAGGCAGACACTGAGTCAGTATTAACAGGTTAACTACACTGCACTGTAATTTAGGTAAAATTACTGTGTCTCACTGTATTATTACATGCAAAATCCACATACATTGTCATTTAACCAACAGTACTGCACAAGCAAACATCTCCGCATATGAAAACTGCATCATAAATTCAACGTTTCCATACATGAAAACTGTATCATAAATTCAACGGTGTAATGTGAAAACTACATTAAGTCCTTCTTTTAAAAATGATACTGTGTAGCTTATTGTAAGAGGTTTAACTTTCGTATATTGTAACTATCTTTAAGCTCTTCAGTTTACAATTCATATAAAACATCTCTTGTATTTAAAATAAACAATCCTATTTTAATCAGTGCATGAAATTTGCTTTTTAAAGTTCATTTGAATGATTATTCCTTACCCCTAAAGAAATGAATTTGGTAACATTTTTGAGAGGTATCTTACCACAAATTCTAACTGCAAATTTATTCATGGTTATTTTCCAAAGCAGTACGTTTTCCCAAAATAACCCTTAAAAACTTGTAATAAACCTATAAAGCTGATTTGCGTATTTACAAAATTTCTGATAGCAAATATAGGCAACTCATATATTTAGAAACGCATTTGTTCAATGGCTATTCGTGAACTGTCAGGTATACTGCGTACCTCTAGGGAGTGACGAAGACTACGCCATCTACTCGTCAGCTCTTGACACACCGTCCACCCTTCCGGTGCCTGCCAACTCATCCGCTTACACTACACGGTCCCCTTGACGCAGTTCCGGTGTCTGACGCGGCCGGCAGGCACCGCACATGCGCAACTCCTCCTCCGCGCATGCGCACGCTCCCGCCCTCGCCCCAGGAGAGGCGGCTGTCACGAGATGTGAGATGAAATCTGCTCGAGGAAAGCCAGGAACGTTACAGCAAGCATTCCAGATTCTTAAAACGACCAAACACTTTGGTATTCGTACAATGTATTCCCTGTTTTTTCAAATATACAAAATATACATTTCCAGTTCTCTTTGCTTTCTTTTGTATACGCGCAGCTGGACTGCGGCGCGGGCCGCCGGCTCAGTTCTGGTGCCTCTTCATGTGCAGCGCCAGGTGGTCGGAGCGCGAGAAGCTGCGGTTGCACACGCCGCACTGGAAGGGCTTGGCACCCGTGTGCTTCCGGTAGTGGCGCGTCAGCTCGTCGGAGCGCGCAAACCTCCAGTCGCAGCCTTCCCAGGTGCACTTGTACGGCTTCTCACCTGCACGGACGGCACACAGCGGTGAGGGGCGCCCGCCGCAGGGGTTTCCCCACGCACCCTCCCGTCCTGCCCCGTGTTTTCTCCCGCACGAATCAACCCCCGAAGCCATCAGTGGAGCTGTGGGCTTCGTTGCTGTGCACAAGGCTTCCACACAGCCCCGAAGGAAGTTGTGGAGGCCTAGGGCGACAGCACAGTGGATCAGGAGGGGCAGGACCTGGGGCGCCTGAACGGGGAGCCGCTCGAATCTCGGCTGGCCAATTCCCCATCTACTCTGCAGCATCTGCTCCGAGAGGTGCCTGAATTAAGCAAGAGGTTCCAGCGTATAAACCTCCATCAGGGAGCGCAACAAGGACTTGCTGGTGTTAGACTGACACTAACCCGTACATTCACATCAAAAAACTTTTTTGAATCAAGGTCTCCTGGTAGTCCAGGATGATTTCAAACGTGAAGAGATCCTCTTGCCTCGCACCTTGGCCTCAAGCAGTAGCTAACAGGCTGTCACACCTACATAAAGTTGAATGCTAATTCCTTAACGAGGGGCTCAAGGAATAGCACTGTCTAGCAAGCGGAAGGCCACGAGGGTCATGACTTCGATTCTGCAGCATCACATAAGCCAGGCGGGGTAGCCTGTGTCTATATTCCCAGCACTTGGGAGGCTGAGGCAGGATCACTGTGAGTTCCAAGCCAATCTGGGCTACACAGTGAGTTCAGGACCAGCCCGTACTATAGAGTGAGACCATAATTCAAAAAACAAAACAAAACAAAACAAAAAAACAAAAACAAAACAAACAAAAAAACGATACATGAAGTCCTCCCACTGTGCAGTTTGTTCTCTTCCTAATGTTTTCTCAATTTCACTAGCTACTTAAATTTTGATGGAGTGGAAGGGTGGAACTGGCCCTTCAATCTGAGCTCCTTAGCTCCCTCCTTTTATTCTGTATCTGAGAGAGGGTCTCACTAAGCCAACGAGTTGCCCAGGCTGGGCTTCAATTTGCAAGCTTCCCGCCTCTGCCTCACAGAGTGCTAGGATTTTAGATGTGTGCTACCAATTAACTTAAAACCAGGGCTGGAGGAATAGCATAGCTGTTAGAGGGTTCGCCTATGAAGTACAAAGCCCTGAATTGATTCCCCAGGCCACCTAAAGTGGGTGTGGTAGTGCACGCCTATAATCTTAGCACTTGGGAGGCTGATAAAGGAAGGTCGCCTTGGGTTCAAGGCCAACCTGGGCTACACACACAGTTCAAGACCAGCTGAGCTAGAGTGAGACCCTGCCTCAAAAAAAAAAAAAAACCAAAAAACTTTCAAAACCTCTTAATATTATTATGCAGTACTAATTCACGTCTGAGAATGAATCCTGTGCAAGGTGATGTGTTCGTCTATCTAAACCCCAAAAATCAAGTCTTCTGAGCATTAACTAGTAGTTCCTACATGTCTTATTTTGGTATAATTTTCTAGGCATATTAATGGACTCTGCTTACTTTAGTTTGTACCATAATAAGAAAATTGTAGATTACCCAAGTGAATCCACATTTTAAAAGACATCGTCCACATTAACTAAGGTTTCTTTCTACAGATTGTGGTTAATATCTTTTAAAGTTATAACCTGACTCTTAAAATCCCACAGGACAAAGAATAAAGGTTCAGTCAGGCAAGGTAGCACATGGCTCCCAGCACTGTGGGAGACTGAGGTAGGATTCTACTTTCAAACTTCAAGGCAAGCCAACGCACCTTAGCAACCTGGTAACATGCCGTCTAAATAAATAAATACTAAAGGGCCAACGCAGACTGCATGAAACTGGTATCAATTATTTCAGATTTCATCTTAAATTCCTATTGCTGAATTCCTGAGTTACCTTCCCTCTCTTCTGGTTCTGACTTAAAGCATACTCATTTATTTTTAATTCCATTTTTTAACATTTTTTACTCTTTAAACTGCACATCCCATTTCTGGAGTTTTTTTTTTTTTTTTTTTCCTCATCGTTAAATTCTGGCCAGAAACTTAAGCTAGTAACTGGTACCTTTTAAGTGACTTTTCCACTTATAGTTAGTTATGCATCTGATACCCTGAGAGGTCTCTATCAGTACTAGCAAATGTAGCTAGCATGTTTGTATATGTAAACCAAGTAGTAACAGTTCTGCACACAAATGTTTGATTTTGTTCATGAAAACAAATCACAGAAGCAAAAATGCTGGTTAAGTACTCTGCTGTCATTTAATGGAAAAAGGCTATTTCTGATGTTTGAGGCAAGAAAAAAACTTGTAAAGAGCCCCAATTTTAAAAGAAGTCATTCTACTTTTTTGACTTTAGTAATTAAATAGCAGGAAACTGTGTTTTCAGAGTTTACTTAAGAAAACAAGGGATACTGTACTCTTTTTTGTTCACTATTTTTATTGGCTACGAAGTAATAAACTGCACCAATATATCTTAAAGTTTACTTTACTGATTGGTTGAAATACAGTAGCCATTAAAGTTCCTAAAACATTTGGGGTTTTGTTCTCAATTTATGCACATCCATAGATTACTTAGCCAAGAATGTTACCAGTGTCTGCCAGGGGGGTTACTGGGGCCAAGGCTTTTGATAAAAGCAAGGACAACGTCCCCCCTTGGGGCAGTTTCTATGGGATTTGTTCAAGTGTCAACACTGTTCAAGTAAAACATCATAGAGGAAGCTGGTACCCGGTTTCTAGCCAAGCAGCAGACTCAAGCCTTTCTTCCTCAGCCAGAAACACTATGCACAGTACTTTTGGGAAACCAACAGACTTCCTTCAAGTTATATTTCAACAGGATAGAGCTTTCAAAAGTTTAATTGGATTTTTACAGACTCTTTCCAATACCACCAATTTAAAATATTTAGTTAAGCTCTTTCAACATCAACTGTATTTTTAAGTTCTCATGATGCTAATGTGAAACTTTCCAAAAGCAAAGAGGAAAAAGCAACAAACTCACGCAGCATGGAAATCAATCTCCAACTTTACCTCCAACAACAGTTTTTTTCTTCTACTTTAAAATTAGAGGGACAGTTTTTTCTAAGAACCCCTAATCTTTTAAGTGTCCAAGTTAAACATCTGGACGTTCCCTACTGAGAAGTCATTAACGCTTTGTACAAATATTAAGCAGAAATATTAGCAGTAAGAGGGAGAGGGTGTAGACATGAACACCTACTCCGCATACTCCAGTGATCCGACCTGCCACAGTCTTGCTTAATACTCAACAGAAAGAACACCTCTATCTAGTCAGGAGCAAAGCCTGAGCTCTACATGTTAGTACCTCAGCCTGCTACTTCTCCTTAATGCCCACTTAAGTCTTCCATTAGCAAACTCTAATATACTCTATGAACGATTCAAAGAACATATACATTTTGTTACACTTTCTTTAGGTTCTAAAGCCATTTGTGAAGGATAAGGAATAACTTTTAATAGATTCACAACCCCTCTCCAGAGGTCAAAAGCCTAGGACACACCCCAGCTGAGTCAGCAGTCTGTGGGGAGACCCTGCACCTCGCAATAAGGACCCCTGCCCTTGAGGGTCCTGAAAGCTGTTCCAAACTGATACTGCTAACCCTCAAGGGTCTCCTGTGTGGTTTTTTCTCCCAGCCTAGGTTAAGTTCAGTGAGTTAGCAAAATACAAAGCATCCAAAAGTATTCGGGAGGAAACTAACATCTTTTTTCCTCTGATGAACTGATAAGATAATGACTTTTGAACCTCCGCCAATGGAATGAGGTTTCTCTGCTCTGCTGAACATCTATACAGGTCCCTACCAAGGCCCCTCTGGAAGGGTCTACAGATTCGAACATGAGAGTCACAGATGCAAGCGTTTCTCCTCTGCTATGTTTTCTCATACCTACATTAAGTAATTTTTAGTTTATTACAAAAACTTTGCACATCTGCTTCCTTTCTCATAAGCAAAAGATAATCCAATCAGTAGTATGTGAGTGCTGGGCTACTGCTCTGGCCCATGATGGAAGCTAAAAACCATCAGAATCAACACCAGATGCTGTTAAAAGAGGGTGTGATTTGTACTGAATGCCTTACAGAACATAAGACTTGGTCTCTGGCTTCAGAGGAACTTAATCACACGTCTGATTTCCCCCATAATCAGGCTTAATAAAGACCAATGAAAAAATTTATGGGGAAATTTTATTTAGGTCGCTGAAAAAACTGATAAGTGGGCGATTTTTATTCACTACACCAGTAATTTTCCATTTAAATAGTTCCATGAGAGGTTACTGAGCAGATCACCCACACCTGGAATAGACAGAGGCTCTTTTTAAAGACTAGTGATGGCAGGTGTGGTGGCACATGCTTATAATCCCACCACTGTGGGAGGCTGAAACAGGAGAATCACAAGACCAGCTTGGACCACACACCTCAGTGAGACCTTATCTTGAGAAATTTTAAAAGGGCTGGGGGAGGGGTGCTGGAAGAATAGCTCAGTGGTTGCCTAGCAAGCTCAAGGACCTGGGTTGATTCCCCAACACCATATAAGCTGGGTGTGGTGGCACATGTGCCTGTTATCCCGCCTGTTATCAGAAGGCAGAGGCAGGAAGATAGCTGTGTTCCAGGCCAGCCTTGGCTAAATAGTGAGTTCAGGACCAGCGTGAACTGCAGAGTGGAGACCCTGCCTCAAAAATAGATGATAGATAGATATAGATAGATAGATAAGTAGATTTTAAAAACACAAAATATATTAAGGGCTGGGGATATCTCAGTAAAAGGGCCCTGGGCTTGATCCCCTTAGTGTAGGGAGATGGTGCTATTAGCATGTGTAAGTCTCTGTCTACTAGATGCAGCACCTGTCAGTAACGGGTCCACTTTTAGGAAGCTGAAAGGATCTATCAGCCAGCTGTGGTGGATGTATTAAAATTCTTTACTTATTATTGAAATAATCAGTCTGTAGCTTTTTAAAATATATATTATGAAGGGCTGGAGGAATGGCACAGTGGTTAAAGCACTTGCCTAGCAAGCATAAGACTGAGTTCGATTCCCCAGCACCACATAAGTTGGGTGTGTTGGCACACACCTGTAATCCCAGCACTCACTAGGTGGCTAAGGCAAGAAGCAGTGAGTTCTTGCAGGGCAAGAACCTGTCTCAAAATAATATATATATAAATCCAACTCATTTGCTCCTTCTATAAAACTTGTCACAGACCATAGGAGATCAGTCTGATTCTGTCTCTGCCACTGACATTCATCTTGAACAGGCCTGGGCGTACCTAGGTAGATCATGTGCTAATTAGCATGCACAGGGTCCTAGGTTCAATCTCCAGATTAAAATAAATTGTTTTGAATCACCAAGTTGTGTCTTGTACACATAATTGCTTCACCAAGGTTTCAAACAGCTGCTTTGGTTTCCTGACTAGTTTTCTAAGTTCTGAAGAAGCAAAGACCATCTTGTAACCCCACTGGGCTGCCACCCTCCCCAACACTGCTCTGAAATGATCAATGTGCTTGGCTGAAGTCTAACTGGTTACTTTCATAATAAAAAGAGAAGGAATTAAGAAGCCCATGTGGGGCCATCAGCTTTCTCTATTTTCTAGGGACCACCAAGGGTAATCTGACTATGTGTGTGTCTGCGTGAGAACAGGGCTTTGAGCCTCTCCCAAAGAACGTATTCAGAATCATTTACAAACAGTCTTGAAGTTACACGTAGGTAAGATTTATGCAAACGTATCTGCCTTCCACTTGGACTAGGCGTGGGGAGTGCTGGCCGGTCAGGGCAGGCCTGTGCCAGGGCCAGCCAACACAGGGATGCCCATCTCCCAGCACCAGCAGGGTTAATAATACCAACTCACCAGCCTCCAGACAAAGGCAACACTCAGATTCACTTTCTGTGTAATATGAGTCCAACCTAACTTTAAAAATGTCTCGATAAAATATTTCTACTTTTCTCTTTTAAACCAGAATAGAAAGATCCTTCATTCGTGTTCTCTTCCTAGCCCTTAGTGAGTAACAGATACCTTTCCATGGATGCATAACATGGCTGCCCTGACCTTCTCATTCTTAAATGTTTGCCTTTTTAAAGAGCAACCAGAAGGAAATTTGTTCTTCCGGTATATATATATATATTTGAGTGAAAATTATCTACTATGCACTTCTAAAATTTTAATCACAGTTGTTAGAGATCCAAGCATATAAATACTCCAGGCTGACAGGCCAGGAATGTTGCTTGGAGATACTTCTACTCAAGTAGCCCATTGTTTCTAATCTTTCACCAGAAAAGAGTATGTCATTGAATAAACTATTACTATATCCTATAGCACGAAAAATATCCCAAGAAAAGTTCTTCGGTGATTAAATTATTACTTTTAAGAAAAACACCACTGCGGTTCTCTACATTCCTCTTATGTCATGGATGACGGTTTCTAGCTCAATTTCAGCAATTCTACTTAGGAACTATCTGCTCCCACTACTTTAAAAATAAGAGTAGGTAAGAAGAGATTATTTGGATTTTCCATGAAAATCGCCAAAAATGCTTGCTGAATCAAATTATACTTCCTAACCTTTGATAAGCTTCATCTCAGAACAATGTTTGGTCAATTTCCTATGTAAATGGTTCTTAGATGAAAGAGCAAGTCCCAAAAACAAAGCCTAATCTTCCCAGTGAGCCATTAAAAAGAAACTATTTCTAAGCTTCCGTGCTCACAAATACCTTTCCCCAGGCCTGAACTAGAAAAATCTCTTAAGGCACTATCTTTTTTTAAAACATAAGCCTGAAATTGTCAATACAGAAAATATTCTTCAAAGCTGCAAGTGAAAATAAAATACTGAAAATATTTTAAGCAGTTTTACTAGCTAGTTATACCTGACATTACAAGCAGAATATGGTGTATATATATATCTATCTATATATATATATATTATATATATATATAGATATATATATAATATATCTTCCTGAATAGTCTTTGAATAGACTTAAAAAAAATACTGAAAACTAAGCCTCATCCTGCAGTGTCTTTTTCCTATTTCTTCTTCCAGTAAAAGAGGTTACACACACAACTAGGACTGATTTAACTCTAGATCCAAACTGTTAGATCTCCATCCAGTGACGGATGAAATAAAATCCTTCGTTTTTTCTTAAAATTTTCACTCCCTTTCCATAATTCCACCAAAAAAAAAAACTTACATGAACGATTTCGAGTATTTGTTTCAGTAGAGAAGTGCTTACAGTTAAAAATCTTTGTCGTCAATGTTATCAACATTTTTAAACCAAAATCTGTATGTAATAAGGTCAATGAGGAGCAAGTTTAGAGTAAAGAACTGGATAAGAAATTTATATGTAAGATTTTTTTTGGTGGTGGTGGTTCTGGAGATTAACCCTAGGGACTTCACACTGACCTACAACTCCAGGGTTTTACCACCTCTCATTTTTGAGAAAGGGTCTTAGAAGTTAAGTTTGCCCGGACTAAGCTCATAATTGGGACTCTACTGCTTCCGCCTTCCAAAATACTAGGATTACATGCCCAGCTCCTTAGGATGGGAAACTAAAAATTAAGCTTTCAAGTAGACATTATCTTACTTATAAATATCATCAGGAAATAAAATACACACGAGAAAGTAAGGAACATGGGAATTTACCATCTTTACGATGAGACTTACGCTAAAAATTCAAGATTAGTATGGAATTCTTTCTCTAACAGCATCTTGAATACAGTGCTCTACTCAAAGTGTACATTGTACTATTATGTTACGTGTTTCCGTGTTCCCTTTCAGTGTTTATCAAATTGGTGTTCTGTCACCAGCCTACTACCCAGAGG
Organism: Ctenodactylus gundi; assembly: GCA_004027205.1. Taxonomy (NCBI): domain Eukaryota; kingdom Metazoa; phylum Chordata; class Mammalia; order Rodentia; family Ctenodactylidae; genus Ctenodactylus; species Ctenodactylus gundi. Next base: position 82,151 of record PVKB01004856.1, on the reverse strand, counting down.
AGAGTGTGCCTGGAGTCCATGTTTGAGAGGCACTGCTGCCAAGTGCTAGGTGTCGCTCAAGGATTTTTCTCTGTACACCTGGTAATTTTCTGTTGTGCTCCAGAAATACAAGGCTGAGAAATGATCTAAATCATTATGAAATTAAGGAAAAGGAGCTGGGTACATCCCCATGTAAAGCACCTGCCTAACATGCATATTTGGAGAGGGGGTTAAAAAAAAACAAGATCTATAACATAAACACTGTAAGCTGTTCACATAAGATAGTCTGTAAGTCATATTGATTTATAAAGATGGAATGATTCTGAATCTTTCTTTAAAGATACATGGGATTATTTTAGAAAGACGGCGGTGGATGTAGTCCCCTGTATAGGAAGGCCGATAAACGTCGACAGAATTTTGTAGGGATAAGCTGGGTATGGTGGAACATGCCTGTGATCCCAGCACTCACAAGGCTGAGGTAGGAGGATTACCATAAGCCATTCCTCCAGCTCTTAAGTATTTTGATCTGAAATAATACATAGATATTATTCAAGAAGCAGCCATAACTACTTATAACCAGAAGCATGATAAGTATGTATACCCATATGTATTACAAATAGGACTTTAAAAGAACACCCACACAAGTTACTCTTCCCAGGCCGTAAGTACATACAGGTACAAATAAAGTATTATTTCTAGAATCGAATTGTCAGGTATTCTGACCATACAAAGTAGATGAGTATGTTTTACTAATAAAAAAATAAAAATGTATGAATTTAATGAGAGCTATGATGTTTACAATTCAAGAAACTGATTTGTATTTCACTCTTCCATCTCAAATAAAAAGAGTGAGAGCCAGAGGCAGAGAGAGGAAGGCAGGGACAGACACAGGGAGAACACAGACACAGGACACAGCTGTAACCCCAGCACCTGGAAGGCTGTACAGAAGCATCACAAGTTCTAGGCCAGCCCGGACTACTTAGTAAGGCCCATTCCCTCAACCCCCAATAAACTCAGCTTTGGAAAAACTATTTGCTTAGGTTTAACTTGCAACCTAATCACTCTAAAGAAACATTAACAATCTAAAAATTCCTATTAAGTAATTAAACTGAACTGAGGTATAGGTTGCATTGCTTAAAACACTTTAAAAACACAAATTAGCAACACTTTAAAGCAATTATGAGTATTTTCCAAAGAAATACTATGGTGCTTCATACTCTGCCTGTAAACCTGCAATTGCTAAAAGAACAATTTCTTTTTTGGTCATTCTAACAAGACCAACATTGCCATATAATTTTTGAAGTATACTGCTGAATTGTCCTAGTGGGAGGAACAGAATGAAAACAAAACAAGCTATGAAATGAAAGTTAGGCAGAAGGACTGTTTCATTTACTTGAACCTTAAAGGGGAAAAAAGAGAGAGAGGGAAAAAAAAGGCCAAACACAAGCTTTTGCTGGCTTCAGATACATTCACTAAAAAACAGCTGGGGTGGGTAGGATTCAATGAGAGAACAGGTATTTTTAAAAGGCATTGTCTAGAAACCAGAAATGAGGAGAAAACAACCCCAATGCTCCAAGATTACCTAAGAACAGGTTTAGCCAGATGAGCGAGTCTGGTCCAACCCCCCCCCCCCCCCAGGCATTTGAAAGACTATCAAACAAAACTTTATTAAACTGGATTATATGGTCCACACATGAGATGTTGAAGGCCACAGTATTTACGATCAGGTGAAAAAGCTGATGCATGGGACACAAACCAGGCCTGGGCTTTCTTTTTAGCTTGTTTTTATTAGTAGGAGCATTGTTAAGACAACCCACTATTAAGTTTCTTTGCCAGCAGGTCAAGTTCCAGAACGCCAGGTACAAGCATTCAGAGCACTAAGCCCTTGACAGGGATGAAAGGCTATTTAGATAGGGCCTGGCTATATCCCTGCAATAAGCACTTGATTACATCGTTAGAGGCAATTGTACTTTTCTTTTATTAGCAGACTTTAACCCCATGAAAATATATTCCCTCCATCCTCTAGAGTTAAGGGCTTCTAAGACCAAAAAAAAAAAGTTCAAATATTGATAGTTTATTTCTACCTCCCCTTAATCAAAAATCAGGTAAACACCCACTTTCATAATACAACATATGGTAGCCTATTAGCACTTGTATATCAGCATTTCTCTTTTGTATTTTAAAAATCTGAGGCTGAAGTTTTTATATGCTCCAGTTCTTTGGTGTGTGCTTAACTGAAAATGTGATTTCTAGCTTGGGTTGCTCATGTAAGATCTTTGCTTTTATATAATCAAATTGTCTACATCTAAAAACCTCAGGCCAAACAACCTATTTATTTTCACAGATAAATGTAGAAGATAATTTTTCTTTAAAAGCAGTTTTACAAAAAGGTATCTATCAATACTTTTTGGATTGTAATAGGTATTGTTTATCATGGGGATATCAAGCGATACTTCCTAACACGCGTACAAAATGTCTGCAACCATATTCCACTCAGGCTCTATCTCAGCCCTGACCTTTGTTCAAAGGCTTTTACTTTTTAATGCAGCAGTTAGAGATAACTACTTCATTTATCAAAACTAAATTTCCATAGTAACATCTAGCCTGGGGAGATTCAAGTCCTCACACTAATCCAACAACCCATTCAAAGGAACTGTTGAATATTTTCGTTTCCATAGCAATGATGGAATAATACATTTTGCTAGGTCACTGCTTTTATTAGCAAACTTATTCTTTGAACTTTAGGTAGGGCTATATTTATTGAGGAAAAAAAGTATAATCACTTTATATAAGTTCTTTCCTTTAGGGTTATTCTTTAGAGAAGATTAAAAATAGTGACCATCTATATATTTGAAAACATGGGTCTACGGAGCCCTTTAATAAAGCATACCACTCTGTTTCCTCTTATAATAGATTCTGATATAGTTTTTAAATTAAAAAGCTCTTAGAAGTAACTGCTATAGATTTTAACACAAATAGTCATTAAATTAAAATGGCGAAGCCTAAAAACATGTATTAAACAGGATGAAGGGTAAACTAGGATAAACACAAAGCTAGCCTGTCGCATGTACCAAGTGTAGGCTAGGGTAGGATGGAGAGGAGCTCTTTTTGACCACCTGGCTTTGACACTTCACCATGTCAGGCCTACCTTTCATCAAGCATTAAGCACAGCAAACATGCTAAACACAAATATGCTAAGCTAACAGTGAAACTAAAGATAACATACCGAGCAGTTTCGCTCTACACGCAAACTGCACAGGGCTCTTGTGTTCAGAAAGGCCTCACCGAAGCAGAATGACTGGGTATGAAGAAAGCTTTTCTTCTTTCAAGACAGAAATAGCAGCATCGCCATTAAAGGTTTTTAAATGCATTAGTAAACACAGTTGTTTGTGCTTTTTGGGTAACGAGCTCTCCATGAGTGAGGAGCTGGGCAAGGCCTCGGGAGGGGCTCGCGTTGGCCTTCTTGGAACCAGACTTTCTCACAGACTGATTTTTAAGCCAACCCAGTGCTAAAAAGGTAGACCATTAAAAAATAAAAGTTGACAGAAGAAAGAAGAGATCAAACACGTGCTGGCTTTTAAAAGGATGAATACTGCTCACACTATTTACATAACGCACAGAATTAACAAGAAAATTACATACCAGTATGAGTCCTCAGGTGCGCTTTTAAATGAGAAGACTTTGTATAAACTTTTGTGCAACCTAAAATAAAGGAGCAGAGGAAGAACAGCTTGTCATTTTGAGATCCTTTTGAAATTGTTACAGTTGATGACTCAGTGTTTAAAATCTGGCTTTACAGGAGAAATCTCTCATGCTAGATGAACTATCTGAAGCTTCAGTGTTAAAAGTCTTTCGGGGCCCTCCTCCACTCCAGGATCAAAGGTACACAGTGATTTGTTTCACGCATTACTTTAGGGAGAAAGAACACAGGCAATCAGCCAACTAACAAATGGAAAATCTTTGTTTATGTTTTGGTAGGTGCTTTTCACTAGTAATACATGCTTTCTTTGGTGATTTAAGAGCTACTGAAGGTTTTCTTTAAAAAAGTTAATGGGCATAGAGCTGACACTAGGAAGCCATTATCCAAGACGACTGTAATTCTCAGCCGTCCCACATCTTTTTCACTTAGCACGTCTTGCCATCACATCACATTCCGTAGTCAATAAATTATGCCCTGTATTAATCACCAGCGAGCTTACACCAGCAATTTGAAGATCCATTCATTCCTGTCGTCAGCTTATATTTCAGGCCATGTATCTCACCCATGAGGCCAGGCTATCGGATGGGGATCCTCAGACCCATCCCGTGGACAACCTGCACCTACCAACAGGCCAAGGCCAGGCCCACAATCCTCACCTCACTGCCACCTGCTGCTGTTCCTTCCGCTACAATCAATCTCTTTCCAGAACACTTTTAAAATGGAGTACTGTAATTTATTACAATAACTTAAAGTAACTAAGTAAAATTTTAATATTAAAGAGAAAAGACGACGAAGTAATTTCCTTCGAATGTTATAGTCATATTTTTCTTTGCTTTGCTTTTCTTTTTTTTTTTTTTTTGAGACAAAAGTGTTGCTCTGCAGTTCAGGCTGGTCCCCAAACTCAGTATGGAGCCCAGGCTGGCCTCAGACTCAAGGCAATCTTCCTGCCTCAGCCTCCTCCTAAGCCACCCAAGTGCTGGGATTACAGGCAGGCGTCACCATGCCCAGCTTTGACATGGTGTTAGGGAATTGAACTCAAGGCCTTGAGCTTGCTGGATTAGTACTTTAACTGCTGAGCTATTCCTCCAGCTCCTAGCTACTACTTGATAATATACTAACTAACTACTTGATAATATACCAGGATTAACCAAAGAAAGAACAAAAGGAGATGATGTTGAACTGTCAAGTACAACTTTTCTATATAAATTTATTTTTAAATTTTTTTTGAGAGAGGTTCTCGCTCTGCAGCCCAGGCTGATCTGAACTCACTATGGAGCCCAGGCCGGCCTTGGACTCATGCAATCCTGTCTCAGCCTCCTTGCTGTGATTACAGGCATGCGCCACCACACCCGGCTTATGTGCTGCTGGGGAATCAAACTCGGGCACTTAGCGCTTGCTAGGCAAGTGCTTTAACCACTGGGCTATTCCTCAAGCCCCTCTATATAAATTTAAAGACTGAGGTTGGGAAAGTTGCAAGCGCACACATGTGCACACACACACACATGCACACATGCACACTAATACTGCTGCAAGGAGGCAAGGTGACCTACCAGGATAGTCGCAGTAGTGGATCCGGCGCTTCTCCAGGTCGGGGTTACTCCTCCGATTGTACCTGACAGGCTGGATGTTTTGTGAATTCACCGGCAGAGTGGCGGGTAAATTTGGATTGTGAATCGCCAGTTTGGAAGCAATTGTAGCAGCATAGGAAGGAGGAGGGGTCAAATTATGGAGCATCTCCGCTTGTCTATCAGGACTTCCAGGCTCGGAGCTTGGTGGGGATGGGGGGAAGTAAGTGGCCTGCTGTGGGAGGAACTGACTGGGCATAGCGTACGTGCAAGGGGGCATGCCCTGGAACTGCTTCATCGCAGTCTGTGGAACGGCAGCCGTGTGTGTGTTCAGGCCCGCCATGGCGGCCGACATGGAAACATTCAGGGTATCCATCACTGCCGTCTGGTTTGTGGAACTAGGCATGTCTAGATCCGGCGTATTCAGTAGCTGGTACAGGTGGCCCTGCTGGGGAGGGACAGAAAGATGCAGGTCTGGTGTAGGAAGTTCTTGTTTGATGAAAATATTGTTCACCTCTGGAGCTGCGGTCTGGTGTGAGCTGAATATACTGGTGAACTCAGGGAGAGCTTGTGTTGGGGCTGGAGGAGGGGGGGCGGTGGTTTCACTCTGGTGGCTGAAAATGGCAACAGGTTCGGTCTTGATGTGGGTCACGCATGGTCTCTGGGATTTGTAGAGGCCAGTTCTCAGGTGAGTGATGTCAGGAAGGAAGACGTTCATGTTGATACTGTAAGGTAAGCCCTCACTGTCAGTGAAGAACTGGTCTACCACGGAGGCACTGTCTCGTCTGTACTTTTTATGCTCTGGAATTATTGGAACTGGAGGGAGCTGAGGCGTCAGATACTTCTCCATTTCACATCTTGTCTAAAAAAGAAAAGATACAAAAACATGCATAATCTACCTGATGTATCTGAGGAAAAACAATCAAGCTAAAAAAATCCCCCCAACAATCCCTGTGTGAAGTACTGGGGCAAACTCCTACATGTTACTTATAAACATGTTTATTCTGTATTCTAGGTAATCACTGGTTCACCAAAAGCCTATGAAAATCTATGTGTAATCTATCTTTGGTTAAATCACTCCCTCAGTCACCCTGTGAAAGAAGCAAATGCAGGGAAAGAGAAAACGCAAGAGAAAACAGTCCCCTCTGATGCAGTAACACAGTCCCACCCCGACACACGGGAGTCTCCCGTCTCACTGCGCAGCCGAGCCCGCACTCACAGTACTGTCACTTTACCTCGATTCTGTTCGTAAATTTCAAATGTTTTATTTCAAAAACTTAAGAAGTATAAATCTTTTCAAAAATTGTTTTGCTTTTCCTCGGCTAGGTATTTCCCAAGCCACCTAATATATTCCTTGGCTATTTTGATGACTTTGCTTGTTTACACAGTTCAAAGGAAACTTAAATAATATTTTGAGCAAAACACGGTATCCACTGAAACAAAACAACTTTACATTCAACATTTGATCTAAATGTTGATTTAATCAGCAGATTCAGTAATTGGCTAATATGTTAATGAAATGTTCCTATTCATATCCCTATCTAAAACAGATCTTTAATTGCCTAAGGGAAAATCACTCCCTTGGTAGACTGGTGCTAAGAAGCCCGTGGGTGGAGAGGCTGCTGTGTCGCTGGCACAGTCATCAGCTAAACATTTATCATGTCCTCTTCAGTGGACCAGTGCTACATTCCCCCTTCCTCTGTAAAAAGCTCGATCATCCCTTATCTGGATGTCTCCGGAGCAGGAAACTGCCAAAACTGCCAAGCCGAAAAAAGCAGAAGCCCCAAACAGTGATTTTCTTTTTCTTTAGGACATAATTCCAGTTGCAACAAGTCGCCTCAGTCTTTTCAAAGCTATTCCTCTCCTAGTATAATGTGAGCTGAATTGTTCTCTTAATTCTTACCACTGAAAGGGAAATTTCAAAAAGAACAAAACCCCATCAGACAGAACGGCTCACATAACTTATCGAACTATGGCATCGTAATTACAGATTAAAACCGACGTATTCTGCTACTAAATTTCAGAAGTGTTTCATTTCAGACCTCAGACTATTTGGATCATTCGGTGTGAATGAGGACGGGATTTCCCGGATAGACACCATTTAAAAATAAAAATTAACGCTGTAATCATGTGAGTCACATCTGACAAATGCCACTGTCCTCTCTGAGCAAGGCGACACTAGCAGACCCCCCGGGGCAGGGGCTGGGTCGCAAACAATATCCCAAAGGGTTATTAAATGCAGCCTCTTGAAATAAACCGAACTAAACCCCTCCGTGCACTGCTCTCCCGTGGCGGTTAGTGGTTTCTGATTTTAGCTCTTCCAGCTGTTTGCATGTGGGTATGTTTCCAATTTTTTTTTTTCCTTGGGACAAGCTAAAAGTCCCGGGAAGTTTTTCTGGGCTATATGACTCCGTGCGTGGGCGAGAGAAACAGGCGGCGGCTCTAATTCGGCTGCTGGGCAAGTGTAAAAGCCAACTGCCAGCTTTAGCTTTCATCGCGGCTGCGAGAGGAAATTTACGCGCCCGAGAAGGAAAACACCACCCCGGCCTTTCTCTTTTCCTCTTTCTGGAGGGGAGGGTCTTCCCTTCCAACAAATATGCGCTCCCCGCCGCCTTCGTTTTCCTTAACTCGTTCCCACGACCGTTTCTCAAGCAAAGTGAGCCACCGAGCAGGAACGAAGAGCCAGCCTCTCCCCGGCACCCCAGCCCGCGTCCCCCGAGTAACTCAAGTAGAACCGAGTGCGGGGCTTCGTCCCGCACGCCTAAGAAAAGCCACCGCCGCGTGCGCCGGCTCACCGAGACCTTCCGCGGGGCCCGCCACGCGCGTTCGCGGCCCCCGACCCCAGGGGCCCGATCGCCCTCCGCGAACCGCGGCGCCCGGCGGGCAGGCAGGGCGGGGCGCGCCCCGACGCGCAGCCCGGCCTGGAGCGGCCCCTGTCGCCCGCGCGTCGCAGCGGCGGGACACGCCCGAGCCGGGAGGGAGGCGGCGGCGCGGCGGGCGGCAGCCCTCGTCCTACCTGGACCATCTCCTCGGGGGCCAGCCGCGGCCCGGCGGCGGGCGGCGGGGCCGGCTGCGGGGGCTGCGCCTGCGGGTGGTGCTGCGGGGGCTTCAGCTCCTCGCTGGCGAACAGCGCCGCGTCGCGGGCCGGGGCGGCGGCGCCCAGCACCGGCTTGAGCTGCGCAAACACTGGCTCGTCTTGCGGGGCCGGCGGCTGGGGCGCGGGACCCAGACGGGCGCTCATGGTCAGCACCCGCGTGGCCATGGGCACTCCGGGGGCGGCGGCGAGCGGGGCGCGGGGCCGAGGGCGGAGGGCGGCTCCGGGGAGACCCTCGCTAGCGGCGCTCCGTCTCCGAAGGCGCGCACGAGCCGCAGCACGCTTCCGGCACGGCCCGGGTCCGCGCCGAGCTCCGCCGGCCGTCCCTTTCTCCCGCCCCGCCCCGCCGCGCCGCGCTCTCCGGGTCTCCGGAGCCCGCTCTGCCGCCACAGCCTCCGCGAGCGAAGTGCGAGCGCGCGTACCTGCCCCGCGACTACTGACACTTGACGCCCGCCTCTATTTCACCCAACTCCGGCGTGGGCGGGGCCTCTCCTGACGGGCAGCGCCGCCGCCAATCTCCAGGCCGCGAGGCCGGCCGGGTCGGGGCAGCCCGCCTATGGGACGAGAGAGCTTCACCCAGGCTCCGCCTCTGCCGGCCGGCCGCACCCCTCGGGCCACGAGCATCGCGCGCAGGGCGGCCGCGCAGTTTGTACACAACTTCTCTGACAGATCGGGCTGGCGGAGCCGGGGGCGGAGGGAAGGCGAGGAGCGGGCGGAATCTGGGAAGAGGGGGATGAGGGTGGAGACGCGGAGGGAGATCGCCGCCGACTGTTCTCTGCCAGGATTAGGGAGAAAAGAGTATTGCACGTCTTAGGTGTTGTGCAAGGGCCTGAAACTCAAGAGCTGAAACACAGAGGGCAGCGAGCTGGGGGAGCGGAGGTTTTTAGCTATGTGCTTAGCGAGTATTTTTAAATACACAAAATGTACTTTTCTTCAGCGGAAAACTAGAGGCGGTCTGATAAGCAAATTTAAAACAGCCCTTTTCTCTCTGCATCTAGGGAGCAAAGCAAATTCGGCATGTCCCGAGTGAAGGGCTTAATGGCAAGCGTTTTTCTAAATCCTCGCATACAAGCCCCCCCCCCCCTTCGGTATTTAAGTAGCTAGGAGTTTCCACACGTCTCCTGCCTTCTCATACCGCGTGTGGAGAGGAGTGGGCCATATGAATTTGGAAGTTTTTAATCTTTAAAACCACGCCGATGGTAGCCAAAGCATGGAATCTAATTTAAGCGCTAACAACTAGCTCAAATGTGTATTTAAATAGACATTACATCTTCGATTTATTTTTGCCAGCACTGTATGTTCGGGAAAATGGAGTTTAATATTTATACAGTAGACACATAGCGCATGTGCCTCGTACCGTGACACCTTTTCCTACGAAAAGACAACAGCAAACATTACACACGCGGAAGCTCTGAAAAATGGAAATCCAAATTCGTAGCAGAGTAACAGCCTAGTACGTTACTGTCCATTTCCTCTGTAGTTACAATGGGAGGGTGAGTTTTTGCCAGCACTCACCAAAGGAAACCACTTCCCTTAATCCTTAATGTTCTTGTCCATGATTTTATCTGGCTTATTGGGAAGCCGGAACAATAAGCTTGCAATAAAAATGCCTGTAATATTACTACATATGTACATATGTTGACAGCTCAATGTACCATTAGGCAGTTGTACATACACAACAGCCTCTTCACCGCTTCGTAAAAGTTCTTAGGGAATATTTCTCCTTCGAGGAGGATCTCTAACAAAGCTATGGATCTTGTTGTCAACGTGGGATGCATTAACATGCGCAGAAGCTATTAATGTATTTATTTTCACGAAGATAAAGACGTTGTAAACTGGATTTCCCCCCTCCTTTTCCTTCCTTTCCTGTTAGTACATGATTAATTTTTATAGCTGTAATCGCTGCTTTCAGAGAACGGTTGACGACTACGTTCACGTTACCAAAATATTGTTTCATAAGTATTTCTGCAAAAAGTTTTTTCTAAGTGAACCATCCAAACAATCTCATCCTGTCCGCCCTCATCTTGAAAGAGCTAGCCTAATGTTCTCTAATATTACACCCAATCGTGCAGTTAAATAGCTTAAAGACAGATGATAGAATTATTGTGGGATTTAATTTGACTTCTTTAAAAAATTGATCTCCCAAGAGTTTTAGTTATTTAATGCTGACAACACAATCAAACTTGATCATGTGATATAGATAAGTCCCAACAGGATTTTTGTGCTCTTTTAACTTTAAGCTAAACCTTAGAGCTAATACAATTGGTCCTTATCAGTATTTTAATTTGCTTTCAAGTTAGTTTGCTGTTTAGATCTTTCCTTTTGTGTTTCTTTTTACTGGAACTTCAGTGGCCTGTGTTCCCACCCATTTTTTTTTAAACTGCAGTAAGCTCCATTTACTTTCCTGGAAACGTTTCTAAATTTCACACCAGTTCTTAACCTGCTCTCATTTACAAAAGCTTTCCACTGTAAAAGCAAAAACAAAATAAAAAAAATCACGAAATATCTGATAAGCTTTAATAGCAGAATTTTATAGACTTGTTAATTTTTCACATTACCATGTCTCTTAATGACTATAAATATGAACCTGGTTATGGTCGGGCTCACACAGCTCATGTGTTTACAGCTTTTTAAAAATCTAACTATGCTCTTTTCTTCTTTTTCTCCAATACAGTAGCATTTCTTTAAATTTCATTTCTGGCATACACTCTCATGAAACAGGGCTGCTGCCACTTTTAAGTACTAGTTTCTCTGAAACACCCAGTTCTGCAGTCTCAAGAAAATAACTAGCCGAGCCCTGGACCATCCCACGGAAAGTGGAAAGTAGTCCTTCCCTGGGACTTTGCCACGCAGCTCCGAACACCGAAAACCAAGGTGTTTCAACCAGGCTTCCTGGCTGTGGCTCCTCACACAAGCACCACAGCTGCAGACCCGGTTCATCAGCTTAGCAAAAGGGTTAAAACTTGTTAAATACTTCTCAGACGTTCCAGGTTCTGCTCTGGCGTGAAGCCAGTCGCTCTGAGTGGACGGACCCGCGGTCGCCTGCAAACTCCCTGGTTCTTTGCGTTCCTTCCTGCCGAGCAGGCTGCACCACCAGGCAAGATGGGTGAAATGAAATACCCATGGCAGGTTTCAGAAGTCCACCAGTGGCCTGGCGGCGGTGTGGGGCAGCACGGTGCCGCATGGAGCCTCGGGGGGTGGGGGGGGGGGGAGACAGAACAACGTGGGGTGGTCAGGCTAGGTAGGAGAGTAAGCGTAGAGGCGCGTGCATGCTCAAGTCCTTAGTCACTGGTAACACAGATTCCACCTTAGAATAAACCCTGAGCGTCACTATCTTTACGGGAATCCGTCCGCCTGAACGTGTGGGGGTGAGCAGGCACTCGGCCATGGGGCGGGGGGGCGGTGGGGGGCGGTGTGAGGAGGCATTGGAAGGAACACATGGCTTCCGAATGAGGAGAGGGGGACAGGAGGCGTTCACGGGAAGACGTGGCGAGAGAAACCCCTGGAGCCGGCGGCTGTCGGAGGCATCGGGGACTTAAGCCCGGAGATCCTGAGCGCCGGAAGCTACCAAGCTCCATTCCAGGAATGGAGTACACCTAGTCTCTGCAACCACAATCAAATCACCAGGTGACACTGGGCCACAAGGGGAAAGAAACGCAAGACAAAGCAAAAGTGATTTTGGGGAGTCCGCTGTCCTCTCGGGCGAGGTTCCCTAATAGAAGTTGCTTTTATACTCGCTGATGGTCTACCCGCTGTTAGAGTATGAGTCAGTAGAAACAAGATAGTGTCCTCCGACACACGTCACATCTTTAATCTTTTTATTGTTCATTAATAACAGGCTTGAAGCCACACAGCTAAAAAGTCATTGAGAAAATAATACAATAAATAGAAGCTTCTGTTGAGATTAGTCAGAATCGAACCATCTGAATCAAAAGACAGAGTCGATACTCCGCTCATTTCTTTGTGATAAGAATGTATAATTTAAATATGCAATTGAAATATTTAATTTGCTATACTTCATGTTTTGAATAAACTAAAATGATGCCTTAATAAGAAAACAGTATCCTATGTTTGTACTGTCTCCTACTCCAAGTTCGTTGATTCTTTTTCTTTTTTTTCTTTCTTTTTTTTTGAGATAAGGTCTTGCTCTGTTCTCAAGGCTGGTACTGAACTCACTGTGGAGCCCAGGCTGGCCTCAAACTCATGGCAATCCTCCTGCCTCAGCCTCCCAAGTGCTGGGATTACAGACATGCACCACCTCGCCCAGCTTCTGTGGTGCTGGGGATTCAATTTCAGGGTTTTGAACTTGCCAGGCAAGCACTTTTAACCACTGAGCTATTCTCCAGCCCCCTATCCCATGTTCTGAAGAAATAAATTTAATTTGTAATTCTGGATTGAAGTGTATTTACAAAATAATTCATAAGGCCCTATGTATGTGCACTTATTCCTAAGGTACTGTAACTTACCTAGTTTAACCTTAAAACACTCGCAATAGACAAAAACAGTAGAATTTTACCTTTTGGGGGACTAGGCTTGCCTTTTCCACCTTGTTAGTATAAGAAGCAGATAAAACTGGCACAAATATGCATGCTTTGAGTCAAGTTACAGGCCAGGCGTACCGAGGTTTAAACTGAACAGTATTTGGGTTCTGACTCCAAACATGACAGGAAAGGTTAGGAGAAAGACCCCCTCCCTAGCAGTTATGCCACACAATTCTTAGAACCCGGGGACATCACAATGGATAGGCTGTGCAGCTGACTGCTGTCCAGCTGTGACAGAGCCTCGCGAGCCCCAGGCAGGGTGCGGGCCCCAGGCAGGGTGCAGGCCGCCAACGCTCCTGGAATGACCTCCGCGTGAGTCACAAGGAAATACTCCTTTGGGCTTTGATTTATAAATGAAATGTGTAAAAATAGTGCCAGTCCCAATACCAGTATTTCATCCTCGACTCCGTACACTATTGTTGGCTGGGTAAACATACGCAACTTTTTAGGGAAGACAATTTGACAATAAGTATGCACAAAGCTAAAAATACCAAAACCCTTAAAGATGAGACACAAGCCTTATCCCAGGAAACATATTCATATATAAAATTAGAAATCACATTGTCATCTTTGATAGATTAAAAAAGAGAGAGAAATAGCCTGTGTGTCCAACTACAGGGAAGTAGTTCACACATATATCCCATGGCTGCTGTTCTGTTGCCAACAGATGCATTAGTAATAAATATTTAGTGACAAGGAAAAACCACTCCGTGATATGTAAAGTGAAATATAAATATATAAACATGTACACATAAAGATGGAAAGAAAATCCAAGAATATTTTATGGAGAGAGAGAAAAAAAATAGTATCTGTGTGTGTGCATGTGTGTGTGTGTATGAGTTTGCTATTAGAAATCAAGCCCAGGGTTTTCACACTGAGCTATGTCCCAGTCCCTTTTTAGTTTCGATTTTGAGACAGGGTCTTGCTAAGCCGCTAGAGCTGGAACCTGTGATGCCCCTGTCTCAGCCTCCCACTATGCTGGGATTACAAGCTCATGCCACTCAGGCCAGCTCAGAATGCACTTTAGTGGCTATGATTGGATGGCCAAATTATAAATAGTATTTCTCTTTTTTTCCCCCTGAGGTGGGATCTGGCTCTGTAGCCCAGGCTGGCATTCAACTCAGGGCAATTCTCCTGACTCAGCATCCTGAGTGCTGGAATGACAGGTGTACACCTCCATGCCCAGCTATTTGGTGGTGCAGGGGAACTGAACCCAGGGTGTTGCTAAGCAAGCACTTTTACCACTGAGCTACAAACCCAGCCCAGTATTTCATTTCCTTATACTTTTAAGTATTGCTAAATATATGCAGTGTTAAAAGCTGAAGAGAGACACAAAGGGAAGTTTGAAATTAGAAAGGGATGACGATGACGGCAAAAGTTTTACATGTGAATATAAAGATGATTTAACTAATTTTCTAGATAGTCAGCAGAATTTCATGTACAATGAGGTTTTTTGTTTGTTTGTTTTGTTTTTGAGACAGGGTCTCACTCTGTGGTCTAGGCTGGTCCTGAACTCACTTTGGAGCACAGGATGGCCTTGGACTCACGGCAATCCTCCTGTCTCATCCTCCTGAGTGCTGGGATTATAGGTGTGCGCCACCACACCCAGTTTATGTGATGCTGGGGAATCGAACTAGTTTACTTAGCGCTTGCTAGGCAAGCGCTTTAACCACTGAGCCATTCCTCCAGCCACTACAATGTGTTTTTTAATTGTGAGTTTTCTGGGCTTCTCATTTTATTTTATTGTTTTGTTTTCTCATATTAAAAACAGTGTTTTGATAGAATGCATAGACCAAGCTAGATCAAGTTTTTGTTGTTGTTGTTGCTTTTGGTAGTGCTGGGGATTGAGCCCAAGGCCTTCACGTGGATCTACTGAAGCAGGGTCTCACTAAGTTGCTAAAGTACCTTGGCTAGGCCCAAACTTGCAATCCTCCTGCCTCAGCCTGCCAGAGTGCAGAGAATACAGCACAGGGCCCATTTATATACATTTTAAAGGAGATACTTGTATTATGCTTTGAAATATTCACAAAAAAGATATAATATGAAATAGCTTCTAACGGCTGTGTCTTATCTGGCCTTCCAATAGCTTTGTGCCCCTTCCCAGCAGCCAGTGCTGCCCAAACGTAATTCCTTACCTTGACTGCTATGAATTCAGAAATTTTTGTGGAGGCTGGTCCTACTGAAGGTAACCCGTAGTCTCAGCACTCTGGGAGGCAGAGGCAAGAGGATCACAAGTTCAAGCCCAGTGTGGGCAATTCATTCAGACCTTGCCTCAAAATCAAAAAGAAAAACATGTGTTGAGCTCAGTGTGATGGCCCTGGGTTCAACCCTACTACTGGAAACAAAACAAGTCAAGTGAGGGGGAAATGGGGAAGGTGGCAGTAGTTGTTAAGAAACTCAGTGTTTAAGGTTTTTATTTATTTATTTTTTGAGACAGCATCTTGCTCTGCAGCCCAAGCTGGTCCTGAACTCACTATGAAGCCCAGGCTGGCCTTGGACTCACAGCAATCCTCCTGTCTCAGCCTCCCGAGTGCTGGGATTACAGGCATGCACCACCATGCCCAGCTTTATGTGGTACTGGGGAACAGTGCTTGTGCTTGCTAGGCAAGTGCTTTAACAGCTGAGCCATTCCTCCGGCCCCGAAGATATTTTTCTATATGGGCTGGAGAATAGCATAGGAGTTAAAGCACTTGCCTTGCAACCATAAGGCCTGAGTTTGACTCCCCAGTACCACATAAAGCCAGGCATGGTGGCACATGCCTGTAATACCAGTACTGGGGAGGCTGAGGCAGGAGGATTGCCGTGAGTCCAAGGCCCGCCTGGGCTACAAAGTGAGTTCAGGACCAGCCTGGGCTACAGAGTGAGACTCTGTCTCAAAAAAAAAAAAAAGATATTTTCTATTAAAAAAAAATCAAGGGACTGGGGGAATGGCACGTGGTTAGAACAATTGCCTAGCCAGGCCCTGAGTTTGATTTCCCAGCCCATATAAACTGGGTATAGTAGTACAGACCTATAATCCCAGCATCTGGGAGGCTGAGGTAGGAGGATTACTGTGAGTTCTAGGACAGTCTGAGTCATATAATGAGTTTAGGACCAGCCTCAACTACAGAGTAAAACCCATTTCTAAACCAAAAAAAAAAAAAAAAAAAAAAGACAGGGTCTTTTTTTGAGACAGGGTCTCTCACTCTGTAACCCAGACTGGTCCTGAACTGGAGAACACAGCAAGTGCAAGTCTAGCCTGAGCTACAGAGCGAGACTTTGTCTCAAAAAATATTAATAAAAAGTCAGCTGAGAATGTAGCTCAGTGTGAAGGTTCTGAGTTCCATTACTAGTACCAAAAAAATTAACTAGCTGATCAGAGAATCTAGAAACAATTCCTGGGGCTGGAGGAATGGCACATTGGTTACAGCGCTTGCCTAGTCAGCATGATTGCCCTGGGTTTGATTCCTCATCACCACACAAAGCTGGGCATGGTGGTACACGCCTGTAATCCCAGCACTCCTGAGGCTGAGGCA
This sequence comes from Ctenodactylus gundi, assembly GCA_004027205.1. Lineage (NCBI taxonomy): Eukaryota > Metazoa > Chordata > Mammalia > Rodentia > Ctenodactylidae > Ctenodactylus > Ctenodactylus gundi. Next base: position 65,757 of record PVKB01004856.1, on the reverse strand, counting down.
GGAGTATTGCTGAGGCCATGGTCAAAAAAAAAAAAAAAAAAAAAAAAGAGTAAAAACAATTCCTAAATTTTCAATTATATACTGTTCTGAGTAAAACAGTGAAATCCTTCACGATCTAGCTATACCCTCCCTGGGACACCCCAGGGTGTTCACGCTGGGTACACTACCCACTTGCCAGTCACTACAATCTCAGCATCACAGTGCTTGTGTTCAAGTAACTTTTTTTTTCTGAGACAGGGTCTCACTCTGTAGCCCAGGCTGCTCCTGAATTCACTCTGTGGCCTAGGCTGGCCTTGGACTGCAAGGCAATCCACCTGCCTCAGCCTTCTGAGTGCTAGGATTATAGGTGTGTGATGGAGAAGCACTGGGCAGAAGTCATACTAGGACCCAATTTGGGTTGTTTGTTTGTTTTCTGAGGCAGGGTCTTACTCTGTAGTCCAGGCCAGTCATAAATTGACTATGTAGCCTAGGCTGGCCATCTTCATGGCAATCCTCCTGTCTCAGCCTCAGCCTGTCAAGATTACAGGTGTGCACCACTATGCCCAGTTTACCTGGTGCTGGAGAAGAACTCAGGCCTTTGGCCTGTAGGAAGTGCTCCAGCGGCTAAGCTATTCCTCCAACTCCAAAGGAGCAAATTTGAAAAGATCCTGAGTATGGACTGTTTAGGGTAAAAGACGCCACAGGTAGGCCACACATCAGGAATTCCAGGGACACTTAACTGATGCCGAGGGAAGAACTGACACGAGAGACAGTTGCAGAGGGGAGAAAAGGGCACTGATCTCCTGAACAGCTCTGGTGGTAGTGAGAACACCTCAGAGGGCAGAGAGCCATGCCCTCAGAGGAAGGAAGCCAGGACAGACAGACAGGAGAGCTTTGCAGAAGGGCCTGGAAGTGAACAAGACACCTCATGAGCCATTGGACTGTTAGGTCTGCCCTACTACCTGCTCCCAGCACTCGGTGGACTTGGGCTCCTCCACACACTCTCTCATACACATTCAAAGGAACCTCTTGGAGAGGCTTTTAAAGTGAAGTCCCTCAGCAACAGAATCACGGGAAGACAAGGGGTACAGGACACATGCACAAATGCCTGACTCCCCCGGCGCTAATGTCAAGGGCCCTAAAATAATGGAACTCACAGAACAGGAAGCCAGAAGCCAAGTAGATCAGTTGGTTTATGCAAACAGACACTTCAAATAAGACATGCTTAAAGAAATCGAAGTAATGAGTAACAAGCCTAAAGAGGAATTTACTAAACAATAAAGGCCCAAAAGAATACAAAGCTTGTGGAGCATATAGAAGACACAAATAAAATGCTAGCTGATGTAAGCAAGGCAAGGCATGATATGAAGGAACACTCGGATAGGGAAGTCCAAGACCCGGAAAGAACTCCAGCTGAAGGCAGGATGGGAGAAAAGCCTTGGGAAGCAAAGGGGATCGGCACAGCATGGTAAGGGAAGAACTTCAGACCTCAAAGACAAATCTGAGGACATCAGTGTCACAATCAGTTGTGGCAGCAAGAGAAGATGTGAGCAAGTGGCTTGACCCAACAGCTGTTGGGATGACTCCAAGAGAGCCAACCTCAGCATTATGGGTGTGGGGAGAACAGGAGACAGCACGCAAGCTATGAGGAACTTACTCACTGAAATCATGGCAGGAACATTTCACAGATCTAGGAAAAGAAATCATCATTTCTAGGGCTCTGTAGGAGTATCACTGTAGTTAGAGCTCTTGCCTACAAAGCACAAGGCCCTGAGTTCAATTCCCCAGCACCACATAAGCTGTGCGTGGTGGCTCATGCCTGTCATCCCATCACTCAGGAGGCTGAGGCAGGAGGTTTGTCATGAGTCCCAGGTTAGCCTAGGTTACATAGTGAGTTCAGGACCAGACTAGGCTATAGAGTGAGACCCTGTCTCAAACAAAAACTACAACAACAACACAACAAACAACAACAATAAAAATCTTATAGAATACCTAATAACCTTCACTGGAAAAGAATCTCACCATGACATCATAATAAAAAAATCTCAGAAATTCAACACAAAGACAAAATATTAAAAGCAATAAGAGAAAAGCAAACATTCTACCAAGGCGAACCCATCTGAATTACTGCAGATTTCTCAATGCAAACCTTAATGGCCAGGCAACCTTGGAGGGGGAAAAAAATAAAACCTTTCAAGATTGCTTGTTTGCTTTATTTATTTATTTTTGAGACAGGGTCTTGCTCTGTAGCCCAGGCTGGTCCTGAACTCATGGTCAGCCTTGGACTCATGGCAATCCTTGTGATTCTCCTGCCTCAGCTTCCCAAAGTGCTATGATTACTCATGGCAATCCTCCTGCCTCAGCCTGCCGAGTGCTGGATTACAGGTGTGTGCCACCATGCCCAGTTTATGTGATGCTGGGGAATCAAACTTGGGTACTTAGCACTTGACTGAGCCATTCCTTCAGCCCCTATGCTGATGGTCTTAACTCACCAATCAAAGACACAGGCTGGTAGAGTAGATCAAAAAGCAAAACCCAACAATTGGTTTTCTGAAAGAGACACACTTTCCCCACAAAGAAGCAGACAGCCTGAAAGCAAAAGGCTGGAAACTAATACTCCATGCTACTGGAGCCTAAGAACAAGCAGAAGTAGCTACACTATTCTCAGACACTGCAGACTTCAAGTCAAAACACCTCAGAAGAGACAAGATGGACACTCTATACTGGGAGAAGGAACAATGCAACAGGAAGAGCTCACAATTATAATAATAAATGCATTACATATAAGTGCACCCAATTAGCTAAGACAGAAATTACTGGACATGAAGGGTCAAACAGAACCCAAAACAATCATACTAGGGGATTTCAATATCCCACTCTCACAAATAGGTCAACAAGACAAAAAATTTACAACAACCATCTGCACTAAATCACACCATGGAAAATGGACTTAAAAGATATCTATAGAGTATTCTATACAACATCAACAGAATACACCTTTTTCTCAGCAACATTCGGGATTTTTTTTTTCCAAAATAGACCATATCCTTTGAAATATGACATGTTTACATAAAGACAAGAGAATTAAAATAATCCCCTGCATACTTTCAGATCATAGTGGAATGAAATTAGAAATCAATAGCAGAAGAATAAGATAATCAAAAAAAGAAAAGAAAGGAAGAAAAATGAAAAAAAAATAGCAAAAGTAAACTACAGAAAGTAAGGCTGGAGGAATGGCTCAGTGGTTAAAGCACTTGCCGCTTGCATAGCAAGTGCTAAGTAACAGAGTTCAATTCCCCAGCCCCACATAAGCCAGTCATGGTGGATCATTCTTGTAATCCCAGCACTTGGGAGGCTGAGGCAGGAGGATTGTTATGAGTCTAGGGTCAACCTGGGCTCCACAGTGAGTTCAGAACCAGCCTGGGCTACAGAGTGAGACCCTGACTAAAAGAAAGTATACAAATGCATGAAGATTAAATAATACATTATTAAATAAGCAATGGATTGCAGAATAAGCCAGGGAAGAAATCAGACACTTCCTAAAGTCAAATCAAGTGAAAATGAAAGCACATCATACCAAAATCTATGGGACAAAATGGAAGCAGTACTAAGCTAAGAGAATTTTTTTTTTTTTTTTTTTTTTTGGACAGGGCCTTGTTCTATAGTCTAGACTGGTAATGAACTCATTCTGTAGCCCATGCTGGCCTCAAACGCAGAGCAATACTTCTGCCTCAGGCTGAGTGCTATGATTACAGGTGAGTGTCATCACAACTGGCTTATACAGTGCTAAGGGATTGAACTCAGGACCTTGTGCTTTCTAGGCAAGAGCTCTAACTACTGTGCTACTCCTCCAGCCCCCTACAAGGGAAATTTATAGCTATGAGTGCACAACAAAGCAAACTCAAATAAACAATCTAATGATGCAGCTCAAAGTCCTACAGAAACAAGAACAAGCCAAATCCAGAAGCAGTAGACGAAAGGAAATTTTAAGAATCTGAGTAGAGATAAATGAAATTAAGAAAAAACAAAAACCACAAAGGATCAATGAATTAAAGAGTTGTTTCTTTGAAAGAATAAATAAGATTGATAAACTTCTAGCCAAACACACCGAAAGACCAAAAGTAAAAATTCACATCAATGTAATTAGAAATGAAGAAAACTGAAATCACAACAGACACTGTTAAAATCCAGAGGATTTTTTGTTTTTTGAGACAGGGTCTTGCTCTGTAGCCCAGGCTGGTCCTGAACTCATTATGGAGTCCAAGCTGGCCTTGGACTCAAGGCAATCCTCCTGTCTCAGCCTCCTGAGTGCTGGGATTACACGTGTGCACCACCATGTCCAGTTTATGTGGGGTGGGAATTGAACGTGGATACTTAGTGCTTGGCTTAGAGCTTGACTTGGCACTTGCTAGGCAAGCACTTTTACTGCTGAGCTATTCCTCCAGCCCTTAAATCCAGAGGATTTTAAGAAACTATTTAAAAACTTATTTTCCAATACAGCCCAGAACCCAGAAGAAATGGGTAAATTTCTAGACACATATGACATAACAAAGGTGAATCAAGAAGATGCAAAAACACTGAATACAGCAATAACCAGGGATGAAATTAAGGCAGTAATAAAGGATCTATCAAAAAAGAAAAGCCCAGGATCTGATGGATTTGCTGCAAAATTCTTGTTTTGTTGAGACAGAGTCTCATTCTGTAGCCCAGGCTGATCCTGAATTCACTGTGTAGCCTAGCTTGGCCTTGAACTCACAGCAATCCTCCTGCCTCAGCCTCAGGCATTCTAGGATTACAGACATGCACCACTACAATCAGCTTATATGGTGCTGGGTAATAGAACTCTGGGCCTTGTGTTTGCTAGGCAAGTGCTTTAACCACTGTGCTATTCCTCCCACCCTCATGACAAAATTTCAGGAAAGAGTTAGTGCCAATACTTCTTAAACTCATCTGTAAAGTTGACTAAGAAACCAGTATTCTGGAAGCAAGTATCACCTTGACCCAAACCTGACAAAGACCCAACAAAGAAAGAGAAGCATGGGCCATTTTCTTAATGAATATGGATGCAAAAAAAAAAAAAAAACCTTCAGTAAGATAATTGTAAACAGAATGTGGCAAATCATTAAAAAAACCATATACCACGACTACGTTGGCTGCATACCAGGGATACAGGGATGCAATTAATGTCACACACCACCTAAACAAAAGCAAGAACAAAAAATGATCATCTCAGTAGACACAGAGAAAGCAATCCTCCTAATCCTCCTGCCTCAGCCTCCAGAGTGCTAGGATTAGAGGCATGCACCACCACACCCTGCTGTTCTTTCCTTCCTAAGTAACATTTGTTTTTATTTATTTTATTTATTTGTGTGTGTCTGTTGGTGTGTGTGTGTGTGTGTGTGTGTGTGTGTGTGTGTGTGTGTGTGTCTGTGTGGTGTTGCGGACTGAGCCTGTATACTTCATATTGAGCTACAACCTCAATGCTTTTTAGCTGTTATTGTGAGACAGGGCCTCAAAAAAACCTACTAAATAAAAATCATTGACCTATATACTTAAAATGTAGGGATGTTACTGTACATAACTTTTTTTAGAGGAAGGGTCTCATATTTTTAGAGGAAGTGGTCTACAGAGTGAGACCCTGACTAAAGGGTTATTTTGAGATAGGGCCTCACTAAGTTGCCCTGGCTGTACTTGAACTTGTGATCCTCCTGCCTCAGCTTCCCAAAGTACTATGTTTACAAGCCTGTGCCGCCTGGCCAGCATTAGTTTAATTTATAATTATTAAATCTAATTTACACAGGTAGAAATTACACACGAAGGCTGGGGTATATATAGCTCAGCAGTTACAGTGCTTCCCTAACAAGTGGAAGAACCTGAGTTTGATTCCCTAGTCCACATAATCTGGGTATAATCCCAGCACTCAGGAGGCTGAGACAGGAGGACTTCCATGAGTTTGAGGTTAGCCTGGGCTCCACAGTGAGTTCAGGACCAGCCAGGACTACAGAATGAGACCCTTCCTCTAAAAAAAGTTATATACAGTAACATCCCTACATTTTAAGTGTATAGGTCAATGATTTTTATTTAGTGTTTTTTATTTTCTTGTGGTGCCAGGGGTTAAACCATGACCTTGCACATGACTGGCATATGTTATACCTCCATGCTACACCTGTAGCCCAGAATTGTTCATTTTTATGTTTTGGGTTTTTGTTTTGCTTTGTTTGTTTTTGAGACAGGGTCTCGCTCTGTAGCCCAGGCTGGTTCTGAACTCACTATGAAGCCCAGGCTGGCCTTGCACTCAGAAATCCTCCTGTCTCAGCCTCCCAAGGGCTTGGGTTACAAGTGTACATCACCACGCTCAGCTTATGCAGTCCTGGGGAATCAAACCCAGGGCTTTGCGCTCGCTAAGCAAGCACTTTAATCTCCATGCCATTCCTCCAGCCCTCAGTTTCTGTTTTGTTGTGTTTTGTCTTTGAGACAGGGTATCACTCTGCGGCCCAGGATTGTCCTGAACACTATGGACCCCAGGCTGCCTCAAACTCATGGCAATCTTCCTGCCTCAGCCGCCTGAGTGCTGGGATTACAGGCATTTACCACCATGACTGGCTCAGAATATTTTTATATGTAAATAAAATTTAAAAGAAACATAAAAGGCCTTGAGTTTGGGCATAGTGGCACATACTTGTCATCCTAGCACCCTGGGTGGTTGGGCAGAAGGGAGTTAGCAAGAGCCTGTATCAAATAAACAACAGATAGGAGCTGGAGGAGGTCATAGCGGAGGCCCTGGCTTGAGTCCCTGGCACTGCAACAACATGATTTTGATTAACACACACAAGTTTGCAAGTCAGAAATGCAAAAGGCCGAGCTTCGTCTCCAACACCCCGCAACTGGATGGGAAGCTGCGGAGCCAACACTGAGGGCAGCTGACCCTTGCAATTTTTCTGTCCAGTTATTTTTGTTAATTATATCTCCAGAAAATCTCTCTCCAATTACAAATATTTCATTAAGAATAATCATTCTGGGGGACAACCCACTCAGGACCCCTCCCAGATAACCGGAGCTCCTGCCCCTCTGTCCCTTGTGGTTGTTCTTGTTGTTTTCTTTTGTTTTGAGTCTCGCTCTGCAGTCCAGGCTGCTCCTGAACTCCCTATGGAGCCCAGGATGGCCTCAAACTCAGGCAATCAGCCTGCCTCAGCCTCGGAGGGCTGGGATTACAGGCGTGTGCCACCACGCCCAGCTTTATGTAGTGCTGGGGAATCCAACTCAGGGCCCTGAGCTTGCTGGGCAAGTGCTTTAACCACTGAAGTATTCCTCTAAACAAAAACCTGCTATTTTAAAGGGAAAATAAATTATTTTCCTCCTACAAATCATACTATCTCACATTTATCCTTGTTCATTGGAAGTGGTTAAATATGTTGATGCTTGGGAAGCCGAGACAGGAGGACTGCTGCGATTTTGAGGCCAGCCCAGGCTCCAAAAATAAGATTAATTAATGATTAATGCCAGTGCGGACTCAAGGCTGCGGCTCTCCGCTGGCAACTGCAGTCGGCCAACCCAACACAGGGCAGCAAGTGTGCTGCGCTCCGGGAGAACCCTCAGCCAGAGCCCAGTGTGTTTAAACGGTGTGCAAGCATGTCACTTCTTAGAAACTCCTGTTTTGCAAAGATACAGGCTCCAACACATTTTTATGACAGGTCAGTCAATCTCTTAAAGAAAAGGGAGAGGTTTATGGCAGAACTGGTGATAAAGTTTTAACTACATGTGCGTGGTTAAGTCCACCTGAGCCATTTGAGTTAACTTCTACCTACATTTATGGGCTCGGTTGCTTAATATAGGAAGATTGCAGGAAGTCCCCGGATGATAAGGTTTCATAGAAAAGTCATTTAAGTTTGAAAAAAAAAAAAAAAACCACAGCTCATGCTAGGAAACGGGTGCAAGACGGTTTTGTAAGACTGGCGGACACGACGTCACTCGCTCTTTTCGTGGTTGCTTATCCCACGGTGAACATGTGCCCAGCCGACTAGTTGGCCAGTGCTTGCATGAACAGCGCACATGCTCACACGGGAATGCAGGGCTGAGGCCTGAGGAGCTGCACAGTCGGTGGGCACATCAAAAACGAAGGGAAACGTGAAGACACTCGAGCCATCCCATTCATGCGGATGACAGGCACTTTTTATTTTTGTGACAGGGTCTCACTCCGTAGTCCAGGCTGGTCCTGAACTCACTATGTAGTCCTGGTTGGCTTTGAACTCAAGGCCATCCTCCAGTCTTGGCCTCCCGAGTGCTGGGATGACAGGTGTACGCCACCACGCCCAGTTAATTTTTATGCGGTTCTGGGGGACTGGAGGGCTCTAACCCCGGGCTCCGGTCCAGCACCCACCGCAGCTTGTGTCCTGGGGCGCTGCAGACAGTGGCTTCCTGCACAAGTTCCCTCCACTCAAGAGCCTCGCTTCTGCCGACAAATAGTGCTTGATCGATATACCTTGCCAGAAGTGACCTGTTCAGGTTAATGTGTAACAGGTTATTGTCCTCCCTCCGTTGTATCCTGCATTTTACAGTACGCAAATACGCCCTGTAACTTGGTGCCCTCAAACCCCAAGGCCTGTCCCACACAGGCCGTCAATATCTGCCCCAAGTTACAATGTTTATCGCGGTACTACGGTGATGGTACACGTGCAGTGTGCTCACGGGTTGTTTCAGCTCTTGCCCTAGGCAATAAAACTTTTGCCACAATATTTCCATCCTAGGGAAGACCAGGCTAGTCTTCTTACAAATTAAGGGTTAAAAAAAAAAAGACAAAAAACCCCTTTCGGTGACAAGACAGGTGTCCCATGACAGCGCAGTACAGTGGGCTGCACCTATCTCAGGGAACAGGGAGCTCGCCTGCAAGCGCCAGGCCTTGCATTCAATCCCCAGCACTACACAAGCTGTTCAAGATAGCTCATGCCTATCATCTCAGCACTTGAAGGCTGAGGCAGGAGGATTACCATGAGCTGGAGGCCAGTCAGGACTACAGAAAAGACCCTGTCTTAACAAAAATGTGGTAGAAGAGAATCTACTTCCATTCTAAGCAAAGCAAATTACCCTGAAATTTTTGTTGTGGAAAATTAAAGCTGGTGGCACGTGCGTTCTGTTGTAAGGCAGAGTATCCTGTAACCTAAGCTTCTAGTGTGAGGTGCAGCTTACCTTCAAATGAAAATAACTTGGCCATTGTAATAATGTTTTTCCCCACTGTTACAGAAGAGCCACTTATAACAACTACCTTCCTTTCCCATTAAACTGTTGGGAATGATCCAAAGGACTTCTACTTTTTTTTTTTTTTAAGATATTGGGGATTAAACAAGGAACTTTGGCCTGAGCTACGTTCCCAGCCCATTTTTAGTTCTGATTTTTAGATAGGCTCTCATTAAGTCCCTAAATTGCCAAGGCTGGGTTCAGATTTAATCCTCCTGCCTCGGCCTCCCAGAGTGCTGGGATTACAGGCCTGCACCACCAGGCTTGACTCTCTGTGATACATTAAATGTGTTAAACTATCTTCTAAACATATGTAAATAAAATGTGTCCCCTTAGGTTTAAAAGGGCCAACTACATGGTTTCTCATTGACCCTGCGGAGCTTGTTCACCTGGAAGGAGTTGAGCAGGTGAGGGAGAGCCCAAGAGAGGCGCCAGGTTCCCAGGCGGGAGTCACACCATACTGTGCGGGATGACACCTGGCACAGCACCTGGGGCAAGTGGCCAGAAGCCAGGCAGGGCCCTTGCTGGCTCCTGGTGGGCAACAGGCTGGCTAGCTCCCTCCACTGCTGCCTGGAGTGACGCCGGCTGCCGAGCTGACGCCGCCACAAGTAGGGAACAAGCACACAAAAACCCACGGCCCAAATCACAAACTGCCACGGGAGGACGTGCCACCTCCAGGCTGGAGCCCGGCTGGGTGATGGAGCGACTCCACGGCCCTGTCTTGAAATCCTAACTGTTGGTTGTCGTGGTGCATTCTTGTGATCACACGCAGGAGGCTGAAGCAGGAGGACTGCTGTGAATGCAAGGCCAGCCTTTGGCTACATAGGGAGACCAGGACCAGTCTGGGATACAGAGCAAGACCCTGTCTCAAAAATAAATAAATAAATAAATAAATAAAAAGAAGGAAAATTAAAACTGAAAAACAGGCTGGATACTGCTCAGAGTCAAGGCCCTAGGCTTGATTTCCAGTACCGGACATTCGCCCACCCCCCCCCACCCCAACAAACTAATAATAATGATACTAACAATTGAAAAACAGTATCTCTGGAGGCCACCGCTGGGAGTGGGTCTCAGTGCTGCAGGTGGTCACAGAGTTCCAGCATTCTGGGCAGGTGCGGGGCGATCCTGTCTGGGAGCTTCTGACCTGTACAGTAACAAATTCAACCTGTTGAAACTGTCCCCTTAGAAAAGGCCTCCAGGTGCATCTAGACTTTGCCACACTCCCTTTCAGAAAATATGCAACTTTTGAAGCCCCTCCACGGAGTAGATTGCACTCTGCTGTTGGGAAATTCTTCCTCAGATCTAACTAAATCAGCCCATCTGCACTTTAGCAACCCCGTTTCCTCACATTTGCTGCAATGTCTTACTTTTTTTTGAGACAGAGTCTCCCTCTATAGTTCAGGCTGCCATCAACTCACAGAAATCCTCCTGCCTCCCACTGCTGGGATTATAGGTGTGCAGCCCACACCCAGCTGATGTGGTGCTGGGGACTGCACTCTGGGCCTTGCGTGTGCTAGGCCGGCACTCTAACCACTGCGCTATTCCTCCAGCCCCAGCCTCTCATATCTAACTACTTACCTCTACCTTCTTACAGTAAGGACAAAAAACTCAGCCTCATACTGCAAAACCAAGAGTGATAGGGGGGAAAAGCCCCTTTCAGCAAAAATGGATGTCCAGGCCTGTAATCCTAGCATTCTGGGAAGCTGAGGCAGGAGGACTGTAAATCTGATCTGGGCAATTTAGGGAGACCCTGTCTCAAAATAGAAAAGAAAAGGATGGGTATGTAACTCAGCGGAAAAGGCACTGGGTTGAATCCACAGTGCAGGGGGAAAAAATTAAAAGGTAAAGAAAAGGGGTCAGAGGCATGGCTCAGCAGCTAGAACACTTGCCTTAGCAAGCACCAAGTACCTGAGTTCAATGCCCAGCACCACAGAAGTTGAGCGTGGTGATGCACACCTGTAATTCCAACACTAAGGAGGCTGAGACAGGAGGATTGCTGTGAGTCCAAGGCCAGCTTGGCTACATAGTGAGTTCAGGACCAGCCTGGGCTATGTATGAGTCCCTGTATCAAAAAACAGAAGCAAAAAAAGAAAGTAAAGAATGAGACTTAGATCCTATTCTTCAATGGGATAGCTTTTTTGACTCATGTGACCATTAGTGGAAACACTGATAATTATAACTTTTTGCTGCTCAGCCTAAACTAATCTTTCTGCTATAATTAGATTTAAAGAACAACAACAACAAAAAAAGACCTTCAGTAAAATGCTGTCACAAATTCCCTCCAAAAGGCTTGCCTGTAATTAAGGTGCATTTACAGATCTGATATTCCTTAAAAGAGGTATTAACATTACAAAGACCAATTATTCATGGTCAAACAGAGGATATTCAGATTCTCTGATCAAAGCAGTAATCTCTTTTACAATTGTTAGTTCTGAAGTATCTTCAAACAGAATAAGCACAGGGTGACAGAGGCAACAGGTATGGCTGCCTCTTATCGCTGTCGCTGGCCTATGGGCTGCCACAGAGCCATGGGTCTCAGACCCACTGGGCATCTGCTTGATTTCCATTCCAGACCCCAAACTGTGGAAGGTAGGAAATGGCCACTTAAAATATGGCTGCTAGTATCAGAACTGTTGCCACAGAAAAGTTATTTGACTTTTTAAATATAACCCTACCCACTTCCCCATGTGGCTTGTTTTGAAAATGTCCACCAGCGTTTACATTGATAAAAGGAAGGAAAACAAAGACAGTTACATGAAAGAGGATTGTGTTTGGATTCAGAAAATCTGAATTTGAGTTTCGGTTTGGCCCTTCTCTGAGGAATTAAGCAAATACCTAAGAATTCTCGACATTTCTCTGCAAGCTAGACTGTGCCAACCAGGACTATGCCTATCCCATTAGAAGGCGTGCAAGCTTCAGTTAGGATCTTTGTTTTTAAGTTTTTTTTAAGCCTGTATCTGAGCATAAACATCCTCGAGGGCCAAAGAGTAAACGGGGGAGGAAAATCCTTTCACCTCCAGCTTACGTCGATTGTATTTCAGGGAACTGGCTCTGCGGTTCAGGACAGTTAAACAGGTTTTTTTTTTTTTTTTTCCTCTAAAGAGCTTCTCAGAACTCTGTGATTGTCTGTGAAAATCGAGTATCACTGTAGTATGGAATGTATGTCAAACATCTAACAGTGGAACTGCTGTGCCCCGGGGATATGGGAGGAACAGTTCCTTTATACATGCTTTGGGAATTGCTGCCTTCTGATTGGGTAGAGGACATTTAGTTCCTGGAGCCAATGGATTTTTTTAGTCTACACCATTTGGTGTAAATGAACAGTTAAGCATAGTCAAGTGTCATAAAATAAATTACAGAGTAAGAGTCGGGTCTTCTGGACCAGGCCTATAATCTCAGCACTTTGAGAGGCTGAGGCAGGAAGATTGTGAGTTGTGAGTTCTACCCTACCCCGGGCAATTTAGCAATTAATGAGGTCCTGTCTCAAAATAAACAATAAAAAGGGGGTGGGGATATAGCTCAGAGCAAAGACCCTCTTTAATCACCAGTAGCACAGTAAGCAGATAAGTAAGCAAATCACAGCATAAAAAGTTTGCAAGACATTGCCATACATATCTTACCCAGCGGCTCCAACACTTAGAACCTTTGGTAAACGTTTTAAGCCCCAGTATTCTCATCTGTAAAATGGAGACAATATTTTCCATATAGATTCTGGCCCAAATCAAATAATGTATATGTAATTTTCTCATTAAAAACAGTTAATCAATTTACAGTGCTGGGAATGGAACCCATGATCTTTGCCCTATACTACAACCTTAGTCCATTTTTTGACTTTGAGACAGGGTTGCCCTAAATTACTAAATTGCCCATGCAGAGCTTGAATTTTTGCTTCTCCTGCCTCATCAACCCAGGTCTCTGGGACTATAGGTCTGCACCATCCAGCCCAGCCAAATCTTCTCATTCCTTTTAAAGGAAATATCTGAGTTTGAAGAAATGGCTTTCGTAGGTCACATGGGAAGGCAGTGACCTCCTTGAAGAGTCAGAGCCAGCTGCAGCACAGGCCTGTAATCCCAACACTCTGGGAGACCGAGGCAGAAGGATTGGAGGTCAAGCTCACCTTGGGCAGTTTGAATTTAGCAAGGCTCTGTCTCAAAATCAGCAGCAACAATAACAACGGGCCTAACACGTAGCTCAGTGGGAAGGCCCTGGGCTCTGTCCCTAGCACCGGCTGTGCCACCACCACCAAACAGAGAAAACAGGACCAGCATAACCTAGAAGCTAATTGCTGTAGCTCGAATTCACCCCTTCAGGAGGCTGGGAGAGACCCCTGAAGAGTGGATTTGGGTGAGTAGAGGACAGTGGGGGGGGTGGGAGGGGAAAGTGAAGTAAATGATCAAGACGCGGTTCAATGTGCAGATTCCCCAAGCTGAATGCATTATTATGTATCACAATGCCTAGTGAATAAACAAAACAATTTGGGAGAAAAACAGTTAATTCATTGGAAGAGACCCAATAATCACAAGGGGCCCGTATTTTTCAACTCTGACAGGGTGGGGCGAAACTAAGGTAAGCATGTCTTTCGTTTTTTCTTTTTCGGTGGTGGCATTACATCGGTATCCCACGGGGATGCCAGAGGCACAGAGGATAAAAGGTCTTTAATTATTCCTGTGCAGAAGACAGTGATAGGTCAATTAGTCCAAGAGCCAGGAAAATTTATTTATAGCTCTTTGGAAAAACTGTGTGCACAAGATGGTTAATTTCAGCCTTGAAGGAAATGTTCAGGCTAATTTATCGCAGGACTCCCACCGGGTCCACTCCACAATAATTTTTTTTTTTTGAGGCAGGGTCTCACTGTGTAGTCCAGGGTGGTCCTGAGCTCGCTATGTAGTCCAGGCTGGCCTCCAACTCTTGGCAATCCTGCCTCAGCCTTACAGTGCCACCAAGCCCGGCTTACGTGGTGCTGGGCAATCGTATCCGGACCCTGGGCTGCGCTGTGCTATTCCTCCAGCTCTTCTCCACAGTAATTTTTTTGCCAACGATTTGAAAGAAACGGGAGGCACTGACTGCAGACTAGCTCAGTGGTTAGAGTGCTTGCCTAGTAAGTGCAAGGCCCTGGGTACAAGTCCCCAGAACCACATAGGCTAGGCATGTGGCACATGCCTGTAATTCCAGCACTTGGGACACGGAGGCAAGACAATTGCCATGAATTCAGGACGAACCTGGACTAGAGCAAGAAAGGGTCTTGCTAAATTGCTGAAAAGCCCAGACTGAGCTGGAGCTTGTGATCCCACTGCCTCAGCCTCCTGAAGGGCTGGGATTGTAGGCCTGCGCCACTGAACTCAGCAACAATTACGCGACTGGGAGAAGTATGTGCTGGACAGCGCTCATCCTGCGGGTGCTCCATGCTGCCTGCGCACAGGTGACTACCTCACTCCAGTAAGTCCTAGTATTAGTAATAAGAATGGTGGTCATAACATAATAATAGTAAAAACGTTACGCAGAAAAAAGCTTTAGAGATTCTAATTGCTCACAAGTTCAAGAGCAGTGAATAGTCTGATGAAGCTGCTAATTATTTAAATGAGGTAGACTTTTTTTTTTTTTCCAGTTCTGGGGATTGAACCCAGTTCCTCACATTGAGCCACATCCCCAGCCCATTTTATTTCTTATTTTGAGACAGGGTCTTGCCAGTTTGCTAAATCACCCAGGCTGGTCTAAGACTTGGAATCCTCCTGCCTCTCAGCCCCTCAGAGCTCTGAGATTACAGACCTGTACCATCAGTCCTGGCTTTATTCCTACTTATTGAGGCAGGGTCTTGCTCTACGGTTCAGACTGGTCCTGAGCTCACTATGTAGCCCAGGCTAGCCTCAAATTCAAGACAATACTATTGCCTCAGCCTCCCATGTGCTAGGATTACAGTGGTGCCAGGGATCGAACCCAGGGTCTTGGGCTTGCCAAGCAAGAGCTCTCACTTCTATGCTATTCCCCTTTGTCCCTATTTTATTTTTACTTAAAAAAACAAAACAAAACAGGGTCTCACTTTGCAGTCCAGGCTGGTCCTGAACTCACTACGGAGCCCAGGATGGCCTGGAACTCACTGGCAATCTTGCCTCAGCCTCCTGGGTGCTGGGATAACTGGTGAACCCAGGGCCTTGTGCTTTCTAGTCAAGCATTTTAACCACTGTGCGATTCCCCCAGCCCTTGTCTGTACTTCAAAGACGAAGACCTAAGAATCAATGTGGTTACATTGGTTACATATGCAATGTAACATGGCACTGAGTGATGGAACTGGAAGAAAGGGGACTTTTTTTTCTTTGATACAGGGTCTCACTGCGTAGCCCAGGCTGGTCCTGAGTCCTGGGACTACAGGCGGCGGGCCCTGCCGAGCTTCATGTGGTGCTGGGGACTTGAACTTAGGTCCTCACACTTGCTAGGCAAGTGCTTTAACCCCTGTGCCATCACCACATTCCAAGAAACCAATGGACGAACTTCACTCACGTAGGGTCAGGTTACAAAGTGACTGACAAGAAGTCCATATTGTATGAGACAAAGATTGAAGCTGTTGAGCCGTGGGCAAGCCTGTACTCCTAGCTGGGAGGCTGAGGCAGGAGGATCGGGAATTCAAATTCAGCCTGGGCAATTTAGTGTGAGACCGCGCTGTTTCAAAATAAAAAGAACGAGCTGGAACGTAGCTCAGTGCAAAGGCCCTGGGATCCATCATCAGTACCACCACCACCACTACCAAAACAAAAAAAAAGCACAAGAACTATGCTAGATTAAAGGAAATTTACTGAGCTTGACAACGGGATGCCCTGAGTAATCTGGGGTTTTCTTCTGCATTGGAAAGCACCATTAATGGACAACTGGTGAAACCTGACTCGCATGGTGATTAGATAACAGCATTGAGCCTATGTTAATTTCCTGATTCTGATAGTTGTGTGCTGCTGTAAGAGAATGCCTTGCCTCTTCTTAAAACAGGAACTCAAGTGCTGAGCACTGAAGGGAAATCTATCTGCAAAGGACTTTCAAAAGTTTTCCTTAAAATGGCCGGGGGGGGGGGGGGGGTACAGACCCGTAATCCCTGAACTTTGGAGGCTGAGTCGGGAGGATTACAATTTCTAGCCCTGCCTGGGCAACGCAGCCATGTAGCGAGACCCGATCTCAAACAAGCAGCAAGAAGGGGACAGGGATGTCGTTCGGAGAGAAGCCCTCGTGACAGCGTCCCCTCCCGCCACCCCGCTGCCTCCACACAAGAAGTTTCAGGAAAAACCAGAGAGACAGGACACGGCAAGGGATAGGATGTTCATGTGGAGGTGAAGGGCCGGTGAGAATTATTTGTATTGTTCCATCAGTTTTTCTGTCAATCCAAAATTATGTCAAAATAAAGTTTTAAAACGGGGCATGTGGAGTCCCACCTGGATTCCCAGCACTTGGGTGAGGCAGGGGGAGTGCTGTATGAAACCAGCCCGGGCTACACGGCCAGTTCAGGACCAGCTCGGGCACCAGAGCACAAACCTGTCCCCTCCCAGAAAAACCCGACTCAGGGTCACAGGGCAGCGTAAGATTGGAAAGGCATGCTTAAGGACGAATGAGTACCTTAACAGTTCCTCTCCCTCTCTCTTTGGAGACAAGATTTTGCTCTGGAGTCCAGGCTGGCGTTGATCTCAAGGCCATCTTCCTGCCTCAGCTTCCGGAGGGCTGGGGTTATGGGCGTACCCCATCATGCCTACCTCGCTAATGTTTATGAGGCGCTGGGGCACCAGGGCCCTGAGTGTGCTAGGCAAGCACTGTAACCACTCAGCTGTGCCCCAGCCCCCTCGTCTCTTTTAAGTGGTGCTGGGCACTCACTCCAGACCCTCTGCACTGAGCCACACCCCTGGCCTTTTTGTTACTATTATGTAGAGACCAGGCCTCACTAAATAGCTAAATTGCCCGGGTTGGGTTCGAACTTGTGATCTTCCTTCCTCAGCCTGGTAGAGTGCTGGGATGAGAAGCGCGTGCCACCACATCCAGCTAGATGCACCTCTTGCATTTGAAAACTGACTTTTCCATACATTTGCCTTTGATATGAACAGGGGCACACCCCGTCCCTTGGTGACGAGGCCCAGCCGCGTTCCTTCTGACCCTTGGGAGGGGCAGCGCTGTACGCTTGAGCAAGGATGAGAACGGGACCTCAGGAAGAGGACAACCGGAAAAGGCACACGTCTCCTAACCCTGCTAAACGAAGAACGAGTTTGCTGGTAGCGGACGCGAGGGACTCAGCCGGCACAGCTTCCTCCACCCGCGGGATAAGAACGTTCCAGAGCGGTCACGTAGACGCATGCGCGCTGGCCCGCAGCCTAGACCCGCTCAGCCAGTCACGAGGGAGGAAGTTCTAGAAGAGCAGCAGGATTCGCTGGATGTGGGGCTGGGTGGGCCTATAGCCAGTCTCAGCTAGTCACGAGGTAGGAAGTCCTAGAAGGGCAGCAGGACTCGCTAGGTGTGGGGCGGGACCTAGCCAGTCTCAGCCAGTCACGAGAGAGGAAGTTCTAGAAGAGCAGCAGGATTGGTCGGGATCGGAGTAGGTCGGCCTTGGGTGGGAAACCAGGAGAAGAGGAAGAGCCAGGCCAGGAGGTGGAAGGGTGGGAATGCCGGGAGCCATGCCCTGGGGAAAGGTGGAGCGCAGGGTGCGGTGGAGGACCCGGGATGCCTTCGCTTCCCCTGAATCCTCTCAGTACTGAGCGAGAAGAAAGCGAAGCAAAGGCGACCCCGGGGAAGCGGCCATGACGGGGAGGGAGAAGGACGCTGGGCCTGTTGGTGCAGGCCTCTCATTCTGCACTCTAGGAGGCGGAGACAGGGAGATCGCAAGTGTAAGCCCGGCAAGGGCAATTTAGTGAGACCCTAGCCCCAGGTCGAAGCCAAAATGGATCGGGGCTGTGACTCGGGCTGAGAGCCACCTGTTCCATCCCCAGGACCAAAAACAAGGCGGAAGAACAAAACCAAGCAACGAGCCGAAACAGCCCCGTGCAAATGAGCACACACGGGCCCTGTTGCCGTGCGGCGTCCCAGGGCCGTGGAGGTGGAGCATCGCGAGCTGCCTGCCCGTGGGTCTGCCTCCGAGGGCGCGCGCAATGAGCCTGGTGGTGTGTGCTCTTTGCTCCGTGAGTTTGACTTAATAGAATTGGCATTTCGTGTTTCTTCAAATCACGAAAGGCAGTGTAGGAATTAGATTGAATATTTATTTGAGACTTATTTTTGAGTCTTACTCTGTAGCCCAGGCTAACCTTAGCGTGAGGCAATCTGCCTGCCTGAGCCTCCTGAGCGCTGGGATTACAGGCATGTACCACCATGCCCAGCGTATGTGGTGCTGGGGAATGAACCTGGTATGCCATTCCCCCAGCCCCGATATAAGCAGTATTTATATAATGCACCTAGGACCAGAGCTTTCTTCTAGCTCCTATTGAAACCAGTTGAATACATCCATACATATGAGCTTTTGAGTATACATGTACACATGCTTAAATATATTGTTACATGTATGTATGTTTTTTTTTTAATACTGAGATTTGAATCCAGGGCCTTATATCTGCTAGGAACTCAAGTTTGAATCCAGGTCTAGGCAAATTAGTGGGACCCTATCTAACACTAAAGAATTTAAAAAGGGACCAGAGAAATAGGAGAGTAGTCAGAGCACTTGCCTAGCAAGCTCAAGGCCCTGGGTTTGATTCCCCAGCACCACATAAGCCAGGCATGGTAGCACATGTCTATTATCCCAGCGCTCGGGAAGCTTAGACAGGAGGAAGGCCATGGGTTCAAAGCCAGCCTGGGACTACAGAGCAAGACCCTATTACCCCCCCCCCCCCAAAAAAAAAAAAAGGAAGGAAAGAAAAATTTAAAAAGGGCTGGGGATGTGTCTCAATGTGAAGGCCATGAGTTCAATTCCTAGCACCACATAAACAAGATGTGGTGGCACACACCTGTAATCCCAGCATTCAGGAGGCTGAGGCAGGACTGTCTTGAGTCCAAGGCCAGCCTGGGCTATATACCAGTGAGTTCAGGACCAGGCTGGGCTACAGAGCGAGACCCTGTATCAAAAAAAAAAAAAAAAAAAAGTCAATTACTGGACTGCAGGAGGGATGCAGAATATCACAGGCTCCCAGGCTAAAACTGGCCCTAACTTGACAGAGACATAAGCACACTGCAGACAGTGTGGTGCCCAGGAGCCGATGGGACCGTGATGCCGCCTGTGAACCGAAAGGCTGCACTGCGGTACACATCCGGGCATTGTCTAGAGACCTGGTTTTGAAAGCGCGTTTGGACCACGCACTATATACAGCAAGAACACAGTGCCACGCCTCACCAGGCTCCCCGAAGGAGGAGGCCGAGGGCTGCAGGTCCTGGGAAAGGCAAGGGAGTCTGGGAGTGGCAGGGCGGCCTTCCTGGAAATCAGGATCCACCCTCCGGGGAGTTGGGTGTGAGGCATTCGTCACAGCTGCCTGGATTTCCTCTGCTACTTTTTGCATTTGTTGCATTTTCCTCCAGGGTTCAGGAGACAGAAAATGTCACCACGAACTAAGAAATGACCCGAAAACAATCTCCAAGGCTTTTCTCTCCAGTTCTGT
This sequence comes from Ctenodactylus gundi, assembly GCA_004027205.1. Classification (NCBI taxonomy): domain Eukaryota; kingdom Metazoa; phylum Chordata; class Mammalia; order Rodentia; family Ctenodactylidae; genus Ctenodactylus; species Ctenodactylus gundi. The sequence continues at coordinate 45,949 of PVKB01004856.1, read as the reverse complement.
GGGCTGAACCCAGACCACTGCGCTCAGCTACATCCCCGGCTTTTCTTTCTTTCTTTCTTTCTTTCTTTCTTTCTTTCTTTTCTTTCTTTCTTTCTTTCCTTTCTTTTTGAGACAGTAGTCCTGAACTCCCTCAAGAGCACAGGCTGGCCTAGGACATGTGGCCACCCGCCTGCCTCAGCCTCCTGATTGCTGCGATTATTGGCATGTGCCACTACGCCCAGCTTAAGGGTGCTGAGGACTCAAACCCAAGGCCCTGCGCCTTAGGCGAGTGCGCGAACCACTGAGCCAGTCGCCGCTGCCCCAGCTGACGGTTACGTGGTGTGGGGATTCAAACCCAGGCCCTGTGCGTGGCAGGCAGGCACCTTAACTACTGAGCTAGGGGCTCAATGGAGTTGCCTCTCTGGGTGCTTCCTCACAGTGATGGAAAGGGGACGACCACAGGGACAGAGAGGTCACTAATTTAGGGAATGGGACATGGCTGAAACCGTGGCGGCGATTGGCACTCCTTCACAGCAAGTGATGTGCACAGCTAGACCGGAAGCACTAGTATCGTTTGGTTTCCCCGTTCGTCGTGTGGATCGGTAGGATTCGCGCGCCGGGAGCCAACAGCCCCTCCGCAAGGCACTCTGCGGGGTCTGGATTTCGAGAATGGCTTCTTCTTGGTGTCCTTTGTCTTGATTTTTTTTGTCCTTTTCCTTCCTCCCTCCCTCCCTTTTCTTTCATACTAAGGACCAACCCCAGGGCCTTTGCACTGAGCTATAGCTCCAGTCCATCCGTCGTCTGTCACTTTGAGACAAGGTCTCGCTGAGTCGCCTCCACGGTGAGTTCAGAACCAGCCAGACTACACAGCAAAACATTGCCTCAAAAAAACCCATCAGCTTATGCAGTCCTGAAGATTTACTCACTGAATTATTCCGCAGCCACTGTCCTTAGCATGCACTGAGCATTTAGGAAAGCTCCAAAGTCTAAATCAGGGCATTTTTATTTTATAACAAAACTGAGAAAACCAAATATAAAATATAGTTTGCATTTTATACATTTTGAATATGCTAAAATTTAACATAAGTTAAAACAAACATTTAATTACTTATTTAAAAATGCCAAGTACATTATTAAGCTGAAGGTTTTTTTTTTTTTTTTTTTTTTTGAGACAGGGTCCCGCTCTGTAGCCCAGGCTGGTTCTGAACTCACTGTGTGGCCCAAGCTGGCGTGGGACTTGGCAATCCGCCTGCCTCAGCCTCCCGAGTGCTGGGAGTGCAAGCATATGCCATCATGCCTAGCTTTACGTAGTGCTGGGGAATCGAACTTAGGGCCTCTGTGTCATTCCTCCAGCCCAAGCTGAAGTTTTTTTCATCAGGAAAAAGAACTTCAGGAGTAAATAACCATAGAGAGATAACAGTCACAATGCAAAGCCTCAGTCTCCCATGAGGATCCAGCCTGGTTGAGGAGCACCTGCCCAGCGCGGGAGGGAGGGAGAGAGGGAGGGAGGCGGTTCCATCCGCAGCAGCAGAGGGAACTACATCTTCATCTTTTGTTTCTTAGACCATTTAGGTGCTTCCTTTTTAGTCTGAAAAGAAAGAATGAAAATAAAAATATTTACAAGGAGAGCAAGAGAAAACTAGGCATGTATATACCCAGTCTTTTTTTTCTTCGTAAAAACCACACTAGATTCCTTCCTTCCTTCCTTCCTTCCTTCCTTCCTTCCTTCCTTCCTTCCTTCCTTCCTTCCAACACAAGGTCTTGCTCTGCAGTCCAAGCTGATCCTGAACTCTAGAGAGCCCGGGCAGGCCTCAAACTCAGGGCAATCCTGCCTCAGACTCCCGAATGCTAGAATTACATGCTTGCGCCACCACACCCAAGTTGTGGTACTGGGGAACTGAACTCAGGGATTTGAACTTGCTAGGCAAGCGCTTTAACCACTGAGCTATTCTCTAGCCCTTTTAAAATTTCCATTTATTTATTTTTGAGACAGGTTTCTTCCTTTGTAGCCCAGACTAGTCTTGAACTCATACTCCAGACTGGCCTGGAAGTCACAATCCTCCTGCCTCAGCTTTACTACCACACTCAGTTTATGTGGTGCTGGACAATAGAACCCAGGGCCCTGTGCTTGCTAGGCAAGCCCTTCAACTCATGAGCTATACCTTTTTTTTTTTTTTCGAAGTTCAGGGATACTTAACGGCTAAAGTTTGTTCTTCGTTGGAATAATCTTGGGCTGGAGGACTAGTACAGTGGTTAGAGCACTTGCCTAGCAAGCTCAAGGCTCTGGGTTAAATTCCCCAGCACCACATAAGCCAGGCATGGTGGTGTACAGCTGTAATCCTAGCACTTGGGAGGCTGAGGCAGGAGGATTACTGTGTGTTTGAGGCCGGCCTGGGCTCCGCAGTGAGTTCAGCACCAGCCTGACTACAGAGGGAGAACCTGTCTCAAAAAAGAAAAAAAAAAAAAAGACTTTGAAACAACTCTCAATTGACATCTAAAATGGACATGACAGAACAGTTCAGACAGCAGGGCCCACGCCTGTAACCCCAGCTCCCTGGAAAGCTGACACAGGAGGATGGCAAGTTTGAGCCCAACAATTTCATGATTCAGACCCTATCTTCAGCACAGCGTTGAATTCGATTCCTGAGCAGCACATAAGCAGGGCGTGGTGGCACACACCGTAATCTTAGCACTTGGGAGTCTGGGGACAGCTTGGCATACATAGCTCAGGACCATCCAGGACTGCAGAGTGAGATCCTGTCTCAAAACAACAACAAAAAAAACCCCACCAGAACAAACAAAAAACCATCTTTAAAAAAATTCCTTTTTATTTTGATAATTCCACTCTTTTAGCTTTTGTTTATTTTGTATTTGTTTTTTTGAGACAGAGTCTTGCTCTGTAGCCCAGGCTACCTCTGGACTTGTGGCAATCCTCCTGCCTCAGTCTCCCAGAGTGCGGGGGTTACAGGTGTGTGCCACAAGGCCCAGATCAGGTGGTGCTGGGAATCGAACCCAGGGCCTCAGGCTTGCCAGGCAAGTGCTTAGGTGGCAGTGCCACTCCTCCAGCTTCTTCTCGCGTCTGCTGTATTTCTTTCACTCTGTCACCTTAGTAACGTCACTTCTTTACCCTGCATGTCCATAAAATGGAACCTTCTATTACAGAGTCTGATATGCCGCAGTTGTGAACAGAATTCACCTCCTATGTAAGCAATCTCATTTAAAGTTAATTCTTTTAAAAAAATTTATTTATTTATTATTATTGAGACAGGGTCTCGCTCTGTATTCCAGGCTGGTCCTGAACTGTGTGGCCCAGGCTGACCTCGAATTCAAGGCAATATTCCTGCCTCAGCCTCCTAAGCATCTGCACTACAGGCGTGTGCCATCATGTCCCGGTCATATGATGCCGAGGAGTGGATCCCTTGTGCTGCCTGGACAAGGGGTCTGGTCTCTTGAGCTATGCCTCCAGCCCTGGGCCCTTATTTCAAATTTGAGACTCTCATAGTGTTTTTGGATGACATTATTTTCATATGCAAGTCAACATTATAATAGACACATAAATTACTTAAGAGATAAGGTTTTTTTTTTTTTTTTTGTGGTACTGAGGATCGAATCCCACAATGACTTACATTCCCGGTCTTTTTTTTCCTGGATACAGGGTCTTGCTCTGTGGTCCAGGATGGGCCTGAACTCACTGGTGGAGCCCAGGCTGGCCTTGGACTCGTGGCAGTCCTCCTGACTCAGCCTCCAGAGTGCTGGGATCACAGGCCATGCCCCCACGCCCGGCTTGTGTGGTATGAGAGCACTGACCTCCAGGCCTTCTAGCCCCTGCGCTTTCTTCTGGCCTCCCAGCCCTGTTTATTGTTTACCTGAGAGGCCTCACAAGGCTGCTGTGTAGCCTAGGTGGGACTGAATTGTACTTCTCCTGCCTCAGCCTCCCGAGTGCTGGAATTATAGGCCTGAGCCACTGGGCCTGGCTAAAAATAAATTTTTATGCTGAGCATACTGCCTTCTGTCTGGACTTAGTTAATGGTACTTGTAACTTCATAAAGAAGCAGCACAAATTGATGAAAACCTTGAAGTGTTATCAGGGCGTTGTCAGAGGCTACGGTGAGGGGAGTGCCAGGCTCAGGAAGCTGTTGCAGGAACATGGGACGGAATTACCCACAAGCCTACCAGGAGTCACTGGCCACATTACAGGTGATTTTGGAGACGAGTTACTGATAAGATAGGCACTCCGTGTGATGCAGGAGTCGTCACTAAAGCTTTAATGTATAACTTGGGGATTAGGCCAGCTGAGGAGTTTGTTAAAATTAGAAAGGATGACGACTGATAAAAGCAGACAAAATAACCCTGCTGGATTATTCCTGGAATCTCGAAAAAGCTAGAGATTAAGAAGCTGTTAGTGTTTAACCAGTATCCCTTCTCTAAGGAAAAGAAAGACTATATTTGGTAGATAGGAGTACTTTCTTTTCCCAAACAGTTATGGCTGGGCAGTGTGACAGGCCTGTAATCCCAGCACTCTGGGAGGCTGAGGCAGGAGGATCTCAATTTTGAGCCCAGGCTGGGCAACCACGTGATTTAGTAAGACTGTTTCAAAATCAGAAATAAAAAACGGAGGGCTTGCTATTTCTCTAGCAAGCACAAGGCCTCGAGTTTGATTTCCCACATCACCTAAACTGAGCATGGTGGAATACATTCGGGAAGCTGAGGCCAGTGTGGGCTACCCAATGAAGTCGGGACTAGCCTGGACTATAGAATGACAGTTTATCTCGAAGAAGAAGAAGAAGAAGAGGAAGAGGAAGAGGAAGAAGAAGAAGAAGAAGAAGAAGAAGAAGAAGAAGAAGAAGAAGAAGAAGAAGAAGAAACAGAAGAAGAAACAGAAACAAGCAGGCTGGAGGAATGGCACAGTGGTTAAAGGGCTTGCCTTGCAAATGCACAGGCCCTGAGTTCAATTCCCCAGCACCACATAAACCTGGGGAAGGCATATGCTTGCAGTCCCAGCACTTGGGAGGCTGAGGCAGGCAGATTGTCCTGAGTCCAAGGCCAGCCTGGGCTACACCAGTGAGTTCAGGACCAGCCTGGGCTACAGAGTGAGACCCTGTCTCAAAAAAAGAAAAAAATTAAAAATAAAAAAGGGCAGGGATACGTAGCTCATAGTGAAGGCTTTAGGCAAGGCCTAATTTTAACAAGTCTAGAACAGCTGAGCCAACTTTATACCAACTAAATATAAGACTTGGGGGTGGGGTGGGGTGGAGGAATACTCAGCAGTTAAAGCACTCGCCTAGCAAGAGCTAAGTACCTGAGTTTGATTCCCTAGCACCGCATAAACTGGGTGTGATGGTGCATGCCCATAATTCCAGCTCTCAGAAGGTTGAGGCAGGAGACTGCCCAACTTTGAGGCCAGCCTTGGGTACACAGTGAGCTGAGAAACAGCCTGGACTACAAAGTGAGACCCTATCTCAAAAAACAAAAAAAAAAAAAAAACCCCAAACAAAAATAAATGTAAGACTGTCTTCAGATCATTCAACTTTTATTGCACTAATTCCACTTATTTAGAATTTTATTCTTTACTCCTGCCCTTTTTTTTTTTTTTTTTGGTGGTATTAAGAACTGAACTCACAGCTCAGCCCATTTATTTATTTCTTTATTTATTTTTGAGATAGGGTCTTGCTCTGTAGTCAACTTGTCCTGAAGTCACTAGCCCAGGATGGCCTTAACTCACAGCAATCCTGCCTCAGCCTCAAGAATGCTAGAATTAACACACACACACACACACACACACACACACACACACACACACACACACACTCTGGGATGATGTGTGCCACCACTGAACCCAGGGCCTTGTATTCACCAGGCAAGGGCTACCCTGCTGAGCTACTCCTCCAGCTCAATAAATTCCTTATTTCTTGCCAGCCAAACAGCGTCATGAGCAGGTTGCATTTAGTTTGCTGACACCAGAAAGTACTTCATTTCCTTGTTATAACAAGGTGTTGAAGGGGTCTTTGGGCAGCCCACTAGGAACCCTCACAGAAAGTGGGAGCTTTACCCCTCTATCTTTTGTTTCTAAGTAGACCTGTTATTTCAGAAAAAAAAAAGGAAGGAAGGAAAGAAGGAAAAGAAGAAAGAAAGGAAAGAAAAAATAAAGAAAGAAAGAGAAAGAAAGAAAGAAAGGTCTTTGTTTAGCAACCAAGGACAGAGCGGTGAAAGCCCCATTCTGGACAGGGCCCAGGTGGTTCTGCTTCGTATTTCTGAGATGTAAACCTAAACATCTAGGTATCCTAATGTCTGGTAAGAACTTGGGTAGGCGAGTCAGGTTCCTTGGCCTCTGCACACCGACGGAAGAGTGCCACAGGCACACTGAATTGGTCGTCCGTGCAGTGCCCAGGAGCGGGTGTGGCCAGAGACCCTGCCACCTGCCAGGAGAGGTCCGCTGTCTCCGTGTGCTGGCTGAGGGTGGCCCAGTGCAGCCAAGACCCTCTGCCATCGCTGCCTGGATCTGAGGCCGCCGACTTTGTTACTAGATCACATCCCATATCCAGGAAAGCATAAACGATTACTTGTGGAAAAGTCACGAGAAAACTGTTTTAGTCTATCTACCATACTTAAGATTTCTTTTTGTGGTAAAATACACACATGAAGTTTCCCACCTTAGACTACAGAACAAGACCCTGTCTCAAAAAACAAAAACAAATTTACCACCTTAGCTGGATCACCAGGAGTTCAAGGCCAGCCTGGACTACATAGCTGGGGACCAGCTGTCATGTTTATGTGGGGCTGGGGAATCGAATTCAGGGCCTTGTACATGCTAGGCTACACCCACAGTCCTGAGAAAGTGCTTTTTTATTTTTTATTTTTTTGAGACAGGTTCTCACTCTGTAGTCCAGGCTGGTCCTGAGCTTACTGTGTGGCCTAGCCCAGGGTGGCCTTGCCCAGGGTGGCCTTTAGCTCAAGGCAATCCTCTTGCCCCAGCTTCCTTAGTGCTGAGATTACAGGCACAGGCATGCACCACCATGCCTGGCTTACGTAGTGCTTGGGAATTGAACTCAGGAACTTGAGCTTGTAGGCACGCCCTTCAACTACTGTGCTGTTCCTCCAGCTCCCTGTGAGGGTGCTAATGGATGGGAAAATGCCTGAAGTCAGACATAAGCACATAGTAGAAAGGAATAAAGCCTAGATGTAGGAAGCACCTAGTATGCAACCTATTCCTGAAAAACAGGATCACAAGTTGGATAATATTTTGTGAGTATTGTATGACCTTGTTTTTTTTTTTTTTTTTTTTTTTTGAGACAGGTCTCCCTTTGTAGTTGAGGGAGGAACTGAACTAAGGGCCTTGTACCTGCTAGGAAAATACTTGAGCCCCTGAGCTGCGCCTGGCATTTCTCCTATCTTGACCTGTCAAAATCCCACCAGTACCACATTAGCTGGGCATGGTGGTACACGCTGGTAACCTCAGCTCAGCCTGGGCTGCAGACCAGTTCAGGACCAGCCTGGACTACAGAGCGAGATCCTGTCTCAGAAAAAGAAATGAAAAGAAAATGTTTCTCATTTCTCAAAGCCTCAACCAAATTCTTTCTGATCTGAACATCAGCCTCCACTGTTGTTGGAATTTCCTTAACCACTGTGTTTTCTACACAGCAGGCTGCCTAGTCGCACTTTATACTGTTTTTTTTTGGGGGGGGGGGTGGGGGGGGGCGGGGGACAGGGTCTCACTCCACAGCCCAGGCTGGTCCTGAACTCAGTATGTAGACCAGGCTGACATTGGACTCATGGCAATCCTCCTGCCTCAGCCTCTGAGTGCTGGGATTACAGGCTGCGCCACCATGCCTGGCTTTATACTACTGCTGCTGTATACTACTGGCTGTAGATGGGGTCATCAAAGGTGGGCGGTCCTGTCAGCCACATGTGTATAGCTGTATCCAGTGGTGCTGGGGTCCAATCTGGCTGTTCATGCTGAGCTACACTCTCAGTGATTTTGACAGAGGGTAAGTTGCTTAGTTGCCCATGCTGGGCTTGAAATTGTGATCTTCCTGCCTCAGCCTCTCAGAGTGCTGGGATTACAGGCCTGTGCTATCAGGCCCAGCTACAACCAGATATTCCACAACACTTATTACAGATTCTTAGATATGGCTGGAACCCACTTGTTGAACTGAATTGTCCGTCTATCCCTCCTTCCTACCTTTATCTGAGACAGGGTCTCAGTCTTTAGTCCAGGCTGGTCCTGAACTCATTATGTAGTTCAGGCTGGCCTTGAACTCTCAGCAGTCCTCCTGCCTCAGCCTTCCGAGTCAGCATGCACTACCACATCTGGCTTATGTGGTGCTGGCGAATCAAACTCAGGGCCTTGTGCTCGCTAGGCGAGTGCTGTAACTGTTAAGTATGCTTCCAGCCCATAATGTAATAACCTAACCTTTTTTTTGTTGTTGTTCTGGAGCTCAGGCTGGTCCTGAATTCACTGTGGAGCCCAGGCTGGCCTCCAACTCACAGCAAACCTCCTGCCTCAGCCTCCCGCGTTCTGGGATTACAGGCATCTGCCTGATGCCCATCTTATGTTGTGCCGGGGAACTGAACTCAGGGCCTTGTGCTTGCTAGGCAAGCTCTCCAACCACGGTGCCACCCCTCTAGCCCCCATAACTAATTCAGTGGTGCACAGAAACCCTTGTGTTATTCACGCGCAGTGAGAATTTAGGAAGTCACAACAAGGCTACCCAACTAGAGAGGGAAAGGGAGGGGTCAGGCTCAAAGGGAGGTCTGCTTGGAGGAGCAAGGTCAGAAAATAGTGACAGTCCTGATGGCTCTCAATCCTGGGCTGCACCCTGCAGCTTCCGGCAGAAGGTACTTTCCCATCAGCGTCTATGCATTCGGTGTGCTTTTCCTTTAGAATATCATGTACTGGGAACAGTATACTGCCTGCCATGATCTCAGGCCACTTTTGGAGGAGACCAGCCTAGCCCTGCCCTCCTGACTAAATGGCTGGAGGGGCAGCACTTGGCATGGTGTGACCTTGTTCGCCAGCAGGGCAACCATCCGGGAGCCTCGTCAAAACGGGTACACCTCAATGAGGCGGGCTCAGCAGCTTCCTCACTCAGGCACCTGCAGTGCGGGAGCTGGAACCCAGGGCCTTGAGACTGAGCTATATCTCCTGCCCTTCTGACTTTCTATTTTGAGACAGGATCTCACTAAATTGCTAAATTGTATAGGTTGGACTGGAACCTGAAGATCCTCCTGCCTCAGCCTCCCAGACTACTGGGATTGCAAACCTTTGCCAAAAGACTTAGCTGGAAGACAGATTCTGAGCTCGAGGAGTGACACAGCGGTTCAAGCACTTGCCTAGCAAGCTCGAGGCCCTGAGTTCGATTCTGTAGCACCACACAAGCCTGCTGTGAGTTCCAGGCCCTCCTGGGCTACAAAGTGAGTTCAGGCCAGTCTGGACTGCAGAGTGAGACCTGGTCACAAAAATAAAAAACAAAAGGGTCATGCACAACCTAACAAGGGGCTAAGAACTGCATGGCAGCGGACACTAGGAGGAATGGAGGGGCCAGCATCCTCTTCTCTCTCTCCTGTCCACCTGATCTCCACTACTGCCACATATCCTTACCATATCCTTACTGTTCCTCAATTGATTTAGGTGGCAACTTCGGTCATTTAAAAATTCTATTTTAATTAATTTATTACACTTGCAGTGCTGGGGACTGAGCCCAGGGCCTTCACACTGGTACATCCCTGGTCCATTTTTGACTTCTCAGCCAGGGTGTCGCTAAGTCACTCATGTGCCCAGGCTGCCCTTGAACTCGTGATCCCCTGGCCTCAGCCTGCCAGTCCTGTACCACCAGTGCTGGCTTCCTCTTCTTCTTCTTTTTTTTTTTAAGAGGTTATGTATGTAATCATCATGAAATTACTTAGTTCCCATACTTGACCGATTCTCTAGGGAGCTGACAGTTAAGATTCTTGTGACTCACTGAGTCAGAGTGAACAGAAAATGCCCAGGGTTTGCGTTTCTGTTCCGAAGGTAACAATCCCGTTTCTGGCGAGAAAGCCGGGGAGAAGTAAGCTAGATACTTAATACGGCACTGCGATTTTGATTCTATTGTCTTGTTTTCTCCATTTCTGTTATGTTAAAATGTGTGACTTTAAATATTTTCTAACTTATTTTCTCTACTTTTATTCCCAAATGTCCCTTTTATATTCCTTGGACAAATTTCTGGACACATTCGTTTCTGTCTAATGGTACATTTCAGTCTATGCTAACACGACAGGCAGGTTTCACGCTTTGTGAAGGGCTTAGAGCGAAACGTGTTCACTTACAAATAAGGGAGCAGGTGCTATTTTTCCAGTTTTTATTCTTTTTTAAAACTTTTTTTTTTTTTGGAGACAGAATCTTGCTATGTAGCTCAGGCTAGCTTTAAAACTCAATCCTCCTGCCTCGCCTCCAGAGCGCTGGAACTGAGTACACAGGGCAACTGGGCCCGTATCATCTCTTTCACCCTTATGAACGGGAGAACATTGCAGCGTGACATTTCTGACGCCCTGTAATTAATCCCTGGGGTAAGAAAGGGGCTACATTTTAGATAATTTATGTGCAAATACAGTGTTACCTGGAAATATAACATTTAACTTTCGTCATAAATATCCACCCTCTGAGAACAGGATTAAGACAAATCTTTCACAACTGATGCAAAAAGCTATTGAAATTCGTTTAAACTATTATGAATGAGAAGAAACAGTTTAAGACATACTTGGTGAAATCAGACATTTGCATTCTAAGCGTGTTCAGCTGTACTCACAAAGAGAGTTGGCTTGGGTGCGAAAATACTGCCCTCTCGTGCTCCAGGCGCGCTCACGGCACTGGCCGCCGGGCGTTCTGCCGGGCTGGGCGGCTCGGTCTGGGTGAGAAGTATGTGGTCGGGATGCTTACCGCGCATGTTAAGGAGAAGCTTCTTCATGGCTGCCAGTTCCTGTCGACGGGTGAAAACAAGAAAATGGCGACTATGATTTTGGCAAACAGACTAATAGCGACTGCTGGTAGAACAACTATGTCTGCTTCAGTAGGAGAAACACCGGGGGCAGTTACACCCCACGAATGAGGGAAGCTGTGACAAGGATATTGCTTTTATGTGACAACTTACATTCAGTGCTCTAGTGGTTCCCACATTGATGCGCATATGGGAATTGCCTGGGGAGCCTCAGGCAATGCCCGCAGCCTGCGCAGCCTGCGCCCCAAGCCCAGGCACTGGGAGACCAAGGGATGGGGCTGGTGTGGCGGGGGCCGTGCTTTCCACTGTAGTGTTCTTTTTTCTTTTTTTTTTTCTTTTCTTTCTTTCTTTATTTATTTATTTTGAGACAGGGTCTTGTTCTGTAGCCCAAGTTGGTCTTGAACTCACTGTAGAGCCCAGGCTGGCCTTGGACTCAGCAATCCTCCTGCTTCAGCCTCCTGAGTGCTGGGATTACAGGCCAGACGTGCGCCGCCACACTTGGTTTACGTGGTGCTGGGGAACTGAACTTGGTACTTAGTGCTTGATGTAGCACTTGCTAGGCAAGCACTTTAACCGCTGAGCCATTCCTTCAGCCCCCACATTCCTACCCCCCTTTTTTTTTGAGAATGGGACTCTAGTTCAGGCTGGTCCTGAACACACTGCAGAGCCCAGGCCACCTCAGCCTCAAATCCAGAGCAATCCTCCGCCTGAGCCTCTCAAGCTGGGATTACAGGAATGTGCCACTATGCCTGGCTCATTTGGTGCTGGGGAATTAAACTCAGGGCCCTGCGCTTTCTGGACAAGCACCGTAGCCACTGTGATAGTCCGCCAGCCATTCCACTGTAGTATTCTACACATATCTGTTGAATAAATTACTTGGACACGTAATCCCCCTCTTCTTTTTTGAGACAGGGTTTTCACTGCAGTCCAGGCTGCCTTGAACTCTCTGAAATCTTCCTCCCTCAGCCTCCTGAGTACTAGGGTTATAGGAGTGTGCTGCCACCTCCCAGCTTATGTGGTGCTGGAGAATCAAACCCAAGGACCTGTGCTCACGAGGCAGGCACTCTCGCTGCCGTTCTATTCATCCAGGCCCTACATTTCTTCCTTTCTCATCAGTACTGAGGACTGGCTACAGAGCATCTTGCTCTAAGCTACCCCAGCTCCTTGGGACCTGAGGCAAGGTCTTGCTAAGCTGCTCCACAGCCCAGGCTGGCTCCACCTTGTGACACTGCGGCCTCGGCCTGCAGCCTGTGGCACCCTAGACCCAGCTCTGGAGAGGCCCCAGCAGCTGGCTCCATGCAGCTTCAGACCCCACTGCCTCTGTGTCCCCCTGTCTTTACAGGAAGGACCTGACTTCCGTTCATTTGTCTCCTTTTTAAGCAGTGCTGGGATGAACCCAGAGCCTGCAAGCTGGGCAGGTGCTATGGGGACTGTCCCCAAGCCCCGCAAGGGCCTTCTGAGTGAACATGTACCTGTGCTCAAATTTATTTACTTATAATTTACTTGTGGTTTTGCTACATCCCTAGTCCTTTTCTAGTTTTTGTTTTGAGACAGGGCCTTGACAAGTTGCTCACAGTGGGCTCAAGCTGGCCACCTGTCTGCCTCAAACTCCCAGAGTACTGGGATTACAGGCCTGCAGCTCCTGGTTCACACTGAACTTACTGAAGAATTCAGATCAAAAATTTCACTGATTCTTTTCTTTTTTGAGACAGGGCCTCGCTCTGTAGTGCATGCTGGTCCTGAACTCACTGCTGTCACCCAGGCTGGCCTTGGACTCGGCAGTCCTTCTGCCCCAGCCTCCTGGGAAATGGCTCCTTCGTATTTGCTAGGCAAGTGCTCTAACGGCTGAGCTGCTCCTCTAGCCCCGCACCGGTTCCTTCCCTCACACCCATTTGTCTACTACTGTTCCCTACACCTGTGGGCCAGGTCCAGGGGCGCAGGCTTCCAGTTCCAGCATTCCGAGAAACCGAGGCAGGAGGGTGACAAGTTCAAGCCCAGCCTGGGCAACTTAGTGAGACCCTACCTCAAAATCAAAAATAAAAATGGGCGGGCTGTCATCCGTGTGAAGGCTTATGGGCAAGATCCCCAGTACCACAAAATACCACCACCACCACCACCACAAAGAAAAACTTAGGATTCATCACTGAATTGCCCCATCCAGCTGGGCGTGAGGAGGTGACAGGCTAGCTCTCCTCCCCGTTTATCTATAACGGTGGAAGGCCGTGTCCCAGGTCATTTTTTCCTATTGTACTGTTTTACCTTCATGCCAAGACACAGCCTATGGCAGCAGAGCAGCGTCTGCTCCCCGCTGCTGGGCTGTTTATAGACCTCAGCTCCGCAGCGGCAAGTTCCTACAGGCCTGGCTTTCCTGGCTGTCGTTAGTTCTATTTAGAAGCATCTAGCGTTAGAGGGTATTTTAAAACGGAGCTGCCAAGCTGAAGCCACACAGCCTTCACTGGCTTCAGGGCCAGGCAGGGCTGGAAGAGATGGCGCCCCGCCTCTCCCCTTTCTGCAGGGCTGGAGGGGACAATGCTCAGAAAGGGCGCTGTGACCTTGGGGGTCTTCTGGGGTCCTTTTGACTTTCAAAGTTGTTATCTAAATATCTTCTCCTACAGTGAAGAATAAACTACAGATTTATTATTATTATTATTTTGGATAGAGTCTTGCTTTGTAGTCTGAGCTGGTTCTGAATTCACCATGGAGCCCAGACTGGTCTCCTGTCCACAGTAATCCTCCTGCCTCAGATTCCCGAGTGCCGGGACTACAGGTGTGTGACACCATATACAGCTTGTGTGGTGCTGCAGTGTTGAACTCAGGGCCTCGCCCTCTGCTACGTCCTCAGCCCGCAATGATTTAATATTAAATATGTCTGATGTCGGGTAGATTTTAGCTACTGTTCTCCTTAGCCTAGATAAACGGCAAAAGAGAGATGATGTCCCTCAATCTATCAAAGGATTTACTTCCAAATGGGTCCTTTGGCACAGGCCTATAATCTCAGCAATCTGCAGGATGAGGCAGGAAGACTGCAGTTTTGGGCCCAGCCTAGCCAACTTAGTGACTTATCAAGACCCTGTCTTGAAATAAAAAATTAAAAAAGACTGGAGATATAGCTCCATGCAGACCCTGGGTTAAATCCTCAGGACTGCTAGAAACAAAAACAAAAGAATAACTTTCTATCCAAACAGTAATTTTTTGTTTGTTTTTGAGACAGTGTCTCATTCTGTAGCCCAGGCTGGTCTTTAACTCACTATGAAGCTAAGGATGGCCTTGGACTCACAGCAATCCTCCTGTCTCAGCCTCCCTAGTGCAGGGATTACAGGCGTACACCACCATGCCCGGCTTATGTGGTGGGAATAGAACTCAGGTACTTAGCGCTTGTCTTAGCACTTGCTAGGCAAGCGCTTTAACTACTGAGCCATTCCTCCAGCTGCATTTTTTTTTTTTTTTTTTTTTGATACAGGGTCTTACTCTTTAGTCCAGGCTGGTCCTGAACTCACTTTGGAGCCCAGGTTGGCTTTGAACACATGGCAATCCTCCTGTCTCAGCCTTCAGCCTTCAGAATGCAGGAATTATGGACATGTGCCACCATGCCCAGTTTATGTGGAGCTGAGGAACTGAACTCAGGGCCTTGAAATTTTTGGCAAGTGCTTTAACCACTGAGCTATTCCTCCTGCCCCAAGAGTATCTTTTTTTCTAGCCATAACTTTTACAGAAGAAAATAATGTAATTGGAAAAAATTACCTTTGATACAACCTGCCAGTTTCTACAGATCCCTAAGTTAGGAGAGGGGCTTGTCTATGAGAGTTGCCGAGGGAGGTGGGAAGGAGGGATCCAGGTGAGAAGACAGAAGAGGAAGGAGCGGAGGGGTCCTGGGGCAGGCGGCAACGATGGTGTCTTGCATGGGCTAGCTACTCTCTGCTGCTGGTAAAGGAGCCAGCCAGTACAGAACACAGGCCCTCCTTGATCGGGGACACCTGCCTTTACCTTATTCACACTTGTGTCTCCTCAAGCTGGGGGTTAGGCCATAGAACTATCCCCCCACCCCCCAGCCCTGGAACTGGACAGTGAACCCAGGGCCTCAGTGCTAGGCTACAACCCTAGTGCTTAAAACAAAACAAAACAAAACAAAACAAAACAAACAAACAAACAAAAAAAAAAACCGGTTTAGACAGGGTCTCTCCAAAGCTGGGCCCAAATTGACCCCCGACCCTGAATGCTGGAACCACAGGTGTGGTCGCCACGCCAGGCAACAGCACGGCTTTTTATCACCCGACAGCAGAAACAATTTAGAATGGCTTCTGAAATCCAGGTAAAGAACACACTAAAAGAAACAAATTTCAAGCTGGTCCCAGGGGTATAAAATTCATAGAAAAACAAATATAAAGACATATTTTTCAGGGTTTTTTTTGACAGAGGGTATCGCTCTGTAGTCCAGGACAGTTTTAAACTCACTGTATATCCCAGGCTGGCTTCAGATTCAAGGTACTCCTCCTCCCTCAGCCTCCTGAATGCTGGGATTACAGGTAGGCACCACCACGATGCCCAGGTATGCAGTGCCGGGCCTTGGGCTTGCTAGGTGAGTGCTCTAACCACTGTAGTATTCCTTTAGCCCCATTTTCCCCAGCTTTCTTTTTTTCTTTTTTTCTTCCCCTAACCCTAACCCCCCACCCCCAGTTTTATTGTGTTTACCTTATGATGTCTTTCATTTCAATGTAAATTTGAGGGCTGGGGGCATAGCTCAGGGTTAGAATTCAAGGCCTGGGGTTTGATTTCCCCAGTACTACAGTGGTGCATGCCTGTAACCCCAACACTCAGAAGATTGAGGCAGGAGAATTGCAGAGAGTTTGAGGCCAGCCTGGGCTACGTAGTAGGGAGTTCAGGACTAGCCTGAACTATAGAACGAGATCCTGTCTCAGGAAAAAAAAATTGGAACAAAAAAATTCCATTCTAACATCAACTAGTGCCCATTATACCATCATGTACTCAGCATACAGAGTTAGGCACGCACAGTGGAAATATTTTAGTATTAGGCTGCAAGTCAAAGACACGTCTATTCTTGACATGATTATTAACCGTGTAAACTGTACAGCCTACTCTGGTTCGATGAGTTTCAGTTTCCTGATTGATAGAACATATGCTTATGTTACCTTTTTGGATTTTTGCCAGTATAATAAATATTTGGGAATGCTTATTTTTCCTTTCTTCTACTGTGAAATTGAGCAGCTTTTCACGTATTTAAGGCTTTTTTTTTTTTGAGACAAGAGTCTTACTCTGTAGTCCAGGCTGATCTTTAACTCACTATCTAGGCCAGGCTGACCTTGAATTTAGAGCAATCCTCATGCCTTAGCCTTCTGTTTTTTAAATTTTTAAGAAACTTTTATTGTTGTTGTTTTTTGAGACAGCGTTTCTTCTGTAACCCAAGCTGGCCTTGAACTCAAAGCAATCCTCCTGCCTCAGCCTCCCAAGTGCTGGGACTACAGGGGTGCACTACCACAATCAGCTTTATGTGGTGCTGGGGAATCAACTCAGGGCCTTATGCTTGCTAGGCAAGTGCTTGAACTTCTGTGCCACTCCTCCTGTTCCCCTTACATTCTTTTTTACAGTTTTTCTCTACAAACACACAGATCTTTGATCTATCAGAAGTTCATCCTGACTCACCAGCATGGTGCGCACCACCCACAGCGCAGGCCGGGGCTGTGGAGGCCCCTCTGCTCCCTCCATGGCCGCGCCTTTCTCAGGTACTGCCCTGCCATCAGGACAGAACCCACTTTAAACTCTGCTCCACGGTCTATTCCTGTAATCCTGTAGAGCCAGACTTCAGCAGGCAGGTTGAGCATGGCCAGGCTGGGTGGATTAAGATGCCCCCAGCGAGGAACTCGTCCTCAGATGAGGAACTCCTCCCAGATGAAGAACCCTGATAGCTAAGAAAGTCCACACCTTGGAATGGCCAAGGACAAAGCTAACGTTGAGTAGGTCAAGAGATCAGAAGCCCTGTGACCCAGAGTCTGAGGTCTTATCTTGGGCCCCAGAATTTGATCTTAATCAGTAAAGGCTAAAAATAAATGACTGACTGACTGTCTGAATGAATGAATGAAGGCTAATGCTGCATGAGAAAATGAACAGACGTGACTGGTAGAATGCGTATAAAAGATGACTGTGATCACATGGCGCCCTCGTCCCACCTCCTGCTTGCAAGGGAGTTCCTTCTCTCATCCTCACTGTCTCCCTGGTACTTTTCCCAATAAAGCTACTTCCTGGCCCCTACTGCTCTCTGTTCACACGGTTTTGAGGCTTTGAGCTCTCCTAGAACACTGTCACAGGACTGTTCTACACATATTCTCAGACATAGTGAAAAGATTACGCAGAGTTTTAAAAGATTAGCAAGAACCAGCTTCTTTTTTTGTGAGACAGGGTCTTGCTCTGCAGCCCAGGCTGATACTGAACTCACTATGGAGCCCAGGCTGGCCCCGGACTCACAACAATTGTCTTGCCTCAGCTTCCCCGAGTACTGGGATTACAGGCATGCGTCACCATGCCTGGTTTATATGGTACCGGGGAATGAACTCAGGGCCTGGTGCTCGCAAGGCAAATATGCTTTAACCATGGAGCCACTCCGCCAGCCCCAAGAAGCAGCTTCTTTATGTTGTCTTCCTTCCTAGCCATGAATGCATTTTAGTAAACGTAGTTGTTGTTGTTGTTATTTTTATTTATTTATTTTTTTTGAGATACAGTCTCACTATGTAGTCCAGGCTGGCCTAGACTCACAGCAATCCTCCCTCCTCAGCCTCCCCACTGCTGGGACTACAGGTGTGCCCCATCACGCCTGGAAGTTATGTGGTGCTGGAGGATGGACCTGGCGCTTCCCAGGCAAGCCTCTCATTTTGGAGCTTAGTGGCTCCAGACCTTTAGTACATCTCTTCTCCAAATTTTGGCATAAATTTTCCACCCTAGCTGATGCTACTGTCACAACGAAACATACCACTTCATGAGGTCCCAAGTTCTAAGCAGATACAACAATCAAGTCAGCCAGCATAATAGGTAAGGATTAGGAAGGGCTGGAGGACAGGTAGTGATTAAAGCACTTGCCTGGTAAGTCCAAGGTGCAGAGATGATTCCCCTGAAGCACATAAACTGGGAGTGTTGGCACACGCTTATAATCCTAGTACTTGGGAGGCTGAGGCAGGAGAACTGCTGTGAGTTCAGCCAGCCTGGTCTATATCGCAAGTTTAGTACCAGCCTGGACTACAGAGTGAGACCCTGTCAAAAAAAATTAGAAAATGTATTTGACCCAGTACATGGAATCCTTTTAGATGATGGGACCCACTTTAAATGTTTGGGTGTGTGCCTACCGTGATGTGGCTTTCACCCTGCATCGGCCTGCTGGCCCCCTCTCCCGTTTAGTTTTGCTGTGAGGGCATGGCCTTGACTTCTGCGCCTCACTCCCTACATGAGCACCCCTCGGTGCTGCTCCCCTGCCAGTCTGTCGGCGTACCAGGTGCTGTTTACGGGTATGGACGCACTGCTCACTGCAGAGGGTGGCCAGGCGAAGAAAAGGAACCCATGATATTCCAAGGAAAAGGTTTCAAGTTCGCCCAGAATTATTTTTCTTTTTTATTTTTAAGACAGGGTCTTGCTCTGCAGTCCAGGCTGGTCCTGAACTCTCTCTGGAGCTCAAGCTGGCCTTGGGCTCATGGCAATCCTCCTGCCTCAGCCTCCTCAGTGCTAGGATCGTGTGACACCACACCCAACTTTATGGTACTGGGAACCTGCCCGAAGCCCCGTCACTCCCTTCCTAGACACTTCCCATGCGTGGAACCCCTGTGACCGGCTCATCTCCTTTAGCACACTGATTCCAGACCTGTGGGTGTTGGTTAGCCTGATTTCCCTCCTATAATGGCAACACAATATTCTGCTGCATGACCCACTGATTTGTGTGGCTGTCAGCTGGTGGATGTTTGGGATGCTTTCGCTTGCTGGCCATCATCAATAATCCTGCCGTGAACATTCACTTTTTGTGAACATGTTCTAGTAAATCTTGGGTAGACAGCTAGGAATGGAATTGTTGGGATGTATGTAACTATTTATCAACTGAGGAACTGCCAGGGTTTTTTCATTTTTTTGAGACTGAGTCTTGCTCTGTATTCTAGGTTATGAACTCACTCTATAGCCTAGGCTGGCCATACCAATCCTCCTGTTTCAGCCTCCTGAGTGCTGGGATTATAGTCACAGGCTACCATACCAGGCTAACTTTTTTGTGGTGCTAGGGAACCCAGTGTCCTGTGCATACCCGGCAGGCACTACTTGCTGAGCTAAGCTCCCAGTCCTGAGCTGAGCCAGAACTATTGTGTCTAAGTGATGGTATGGACTTCCTTCTCACACATTTTTTTCTCCTGAAATAATTTAAGGTATATTGCAAGTCTCATTACACTGGCAAATGATTTCAATAAATAATTTTAACAGATCAACTCAACATTTAGTTTAAACTGGGTGTGTTGGCACAGGCCTATAATCCCAGCACTTGGGAGGCTGAGGCAAGAGGATTGCCATGAATTCAAGGCCAGCCTGGGCAACGCTGTGAGTTTAAGAATAAATAGCCTGTTTAGGAATAGTCAGGGAGACCCTGACTCAAAAAACACAACTAAAACAACCCCAAAGCAAAACCAAAAAATATTTGTTATTTATAAAAAGCAAAGGGCTGGGGAAATAGCTCAGTGGTTCAGTGTCTGTCTGGCATGCATGTGGCCTGAGTTTGATCCTTAGCACAGCTAAAATAAATACATTTAAAAATTACAAATTTAATTCAAAACCATTCAATCTATACTCTAAGCCTTCCAAGGGATTGTTTTTCTCTTTTCTTTTTGTTTCATGAGACAGAGTTTCGTTCTGTAGTCCTGCACTCACTGGTGTAGCCCAGGCTGGCCTTGGACTCAGGATGGTCCGTCTGCCTCAGCCTCTGCCTCCAAGTGCTGGGATTATAGGTGTGCACCACCACGCTCGGCTTCGTGTGGCACTGAGAAATCAAACTCAGGGCTCTGCGCTTGCAAAGCACTTTATCCGCTGTGCCATTCCCCTAGCTCCCCTCTCCCCTTTTAGGACAGGGTCTTGCACTGGCATCCAGGCTGTCCTGAATTTACTATGGAGCCCAGGCTGGCCTCAAACTCACAGCAATCCTCCTGCCTCAGCCTCTTGAGAGCCAGGATTACAGGTGTTTGCCATCATGCCCATCAGAGTAAAGAGTTTGTAGTACTAGCTGGGCTTGGTGGTTCAGGCCTGTAATCCCAGCACTCTGGGAAGCTGAGCTAGGAAAAATGCCAAGTTAGAGCCTAACAGACACACAGAGACACAGACATAGACACAGACACAGACACAGACACAGACACAGACACAGACACAGACACAGACACACACACACACACACCACCACCACCACCACCACCACCACCACCACCACCACCCCACGTCATTATTTAAACGAGAATGCAGCACTCTGGTAGGCTGATGCAGGAGAACCACAAGTTTGAGCCTAGCCTAGGCAATTTAGCAATTTAAAGAGAACCTATCTCAAAAACTCCAAAATAAAAAATGGGCAGGGGATGCAGCTCAGTGCGGTAGCCAGGGCTCAAGCCTCAGTACCACAGAAAGAAAAATGAACCAGAACAACTAACCCTGCACGCACACTGTGTGCACACAGCGCATCGGCACACTGTACCCCACAATACACACACTTGTTAGGTGTCAGTTAACAAGACATCTCCTGCGATCCTGTGTGACCTGGCTAGGCTTGAAACATGAGGCAAATAGCTTATCAATTTAACTTTCCTACCTGAGCTAAAAAAGCCAAACCAAACCAAAAAACCAAAAACCAAACAAAAATCAAACCAACCAAACAAAAAACCCCAAACCAGAAAGCACCCCTACCCCCAACCAGACAGATAAAATGGAAGGTTTCCCTGGGGGCTCTAACTCCAGCCTGGGACGCTGCCAACCCCGCTTCTTCTGAATTCCTTATCTCCGTCTTATCTCCTGCACACATCCAGGCCACTCATCTCCATCCATGGAGGGCTCTTTCCTCACGCAGACAGTTGTCCTCCGATTGTCTCCTAGCAATGCAGGCCGGGGACAACTTCCGCAGCTGCCCCGACCTGAGCCCCACAGTGACCCAGGGCCACTAACCCGTCCGGGGTAACCCTCGAGGTCGACCACGTGGGTGGAGCGGCGCTGACCACACTGCCGGCCCAGCCCACTCCCAGCAACAGCAGTATGGGCCGGGACTGGGCTCCTGGGTCCTGAGTGCCAGCCACCTGGGATTTCCGACTATCTGCCTTCTACGCCTTGAGGTAGAGGGCCCTGGGAGCTGGCTTGCCTGCTTGGGACCCGGGCGTTGCCCAGGGCTGGCCGCTGGCCACGCTGTGTCCCCACGTTCCTCCACAGCGTGCCAGGTCCCTGCACAGGACTGATGCCCTGAGGTTTACATCAAATTCTGCCAACCTGGGTCCTGACAATTACGACCCCAATTGTGTCACTGTTCTTATTGTCTCTTGCACTCCCAGCGCATAGTCCCAGAGACTTACAGGTACACAAGCTGTGAGCGTGTGTCTGGGTCTGGGTGGTTTGTTATAAACTATTACCATTCTTAAAGCCACGAACACCAGGTCAAAGGTGCTAACAGAAGGCCATCTCTTGTCCCTTACCTTTACTACTAAGCTACACATCCCCAGCTTTTTAGCTTATTTATTTATTTATTTATTTATTTATTTATTTATTGAGGCAGGGTTTCTCTCTGTAGCCCAGGCTGGTCCTGAACTCATTATGTAGCCAGGCTAGCCTTGGACTCAATGCAACCCTCCTGTCTCAGCCTCTCAAGAGCTGGGACTGGTGTGTACTACCACGCCAAGCATAATTTTCTTTAAAATATTGATCAGGCTGGGCCTGATGACCCACACCTTAAGCCCTGTACAAAAACAAAGCAAAACACAATACAGACAAAAAAGCGAAAGTAAAACAAGCAAAAACATTCATTAGATCCAGTACATTGAGAAAAAAGCCTTCACTTTTATTTTTAGTGCTGGGGACTGAATGCAGGACGCACACCTGCTGAACATGGAAGACATCTTGCCTAGAGAACATCATGACTGGGTTGGAGGAATTGCACAATTACAGTGCTTGTCTAGCAAGCACAAGGCCCTGAGCTCCATCCCCTCGCGCCACATAAGCTGGGTGTGGTGGCACATGCCTCTAATTCTAGCACTTAGGCGGCTGAGGCAGGAGGATTGCTGTGGGGGCTACCTATTGCATTCAGGACCAGCCTGCACTACACAGTTAAGATCCTGTCCCAAAGGTGGGGGGGTTGTGTGTGGCACAATGGAGGAATGGCACAGTGGCTAAAGTGTTTGCCTAGCAAGTACAAGACCCTGGGTTCAATTCCCTAGCACACATAAGCTGGATGTGGGGTGTATGCCTGTAATCCTAGCACTTGGGAGGCTGAGGCAGGATGATTGTCACGAGTCCAAGGCTAGCCTGGGCTACAACAGTGAGTTCAGGACCAGCCTGGGACACAGAGCAAGACCTGTCTCAAAAAGAAAGAAAGGAAGGAAGGAAGGAAGGAAGGAAGGAAGGAAGGAAGAAAGAAAGAAAACATCAAAACAGTTAAGTATGAACCCAAAAGAGTGACACACATCTAGAAATATGCAATTGGTTAGAACCCTTCATGAAGTGATTGCCTAAGGGCACTTGAGATGCTGAAATGTCCCTGACATCTTCTGAGAAATCACACAGCACATATGAGTTAGAATCCGGGAACATAAACATTCCATAAAAGAATGCTAATTGGCTGTGATTTCGCTTTAAGAAACCTGGCTGTGGGGCTTGTTTTCTTTTCTCGAAGTGACTTCCACTGCTGTGGGAGGCCAGTTACTGAGGATAATGGAGCAAACCCCCAACTCCACCAAGCACAGGGTGGACTCAACCTGGCTCCACTCAGCGGCCTACGAGGTGATCGGGGGAGCCTGACCAGGATCTGAGCAGGACCTCAGGCGTAGAGGGCCACCGTGGTCCCACACTGCATCCCGCCATGGCCATCGCTTCCTTGGTAGCTCTTTTCTGCACAGAGGTTCCAGGCATGACTTCGTTCTGGCTACTTTCAGATAATTACATGAAATTGTTCTTGAGTACAGGAGCAGTATGGTGCTTTTTCTAGTAAAAGAGCATCAGTTATCAGAGTGAAAAAATTTTTTTTGCAGTTCTGGGGCTCTAACCCAGGGCCCCATGCATACTAAGCAAGTGCTTTACCACTGAGCTACGCCCCCACCCCTTTTAAAAATTGCATTTTATTCTGAGACAGAATCTTGCTCAGTTGCCCAAGTTGTCCTCAAACTGGCAATCTTCTTCCTGCCTCAGCCTCCTAGGTGGCTGCAATTCAGGTGTGAATGTGACCAGGCCTAGCCTGCAGTGAGATGCCATTCAAGGACTGTAGGGAGAGAGGAGGACTTCAATCTGACAACTTGTAGTGCAATTACTGTGGAATAGTAAAGGGCCATAATTAGCTTAACGTTCAAATGAGAACTCAGGAGCTAAATGCTATGCTGAAGGCACAGGTAGGAGTGCAGAGGAGTTCAGCCCTCCTGAGTGAGGCAGGGATGTGGCAGGGGTGGGCACTGGTAGCAGCCGCAGCGGAAATGTTCTGAAGCCGAGGCAGAAAAGGGTAAGGTTGTTTTTTGTTTTATTTTTTTGAGACAGGGTCTCTCTCTGCAGCCCAGACTGGTCCTTAACTCATGATGGAGTGCAGGCTGGCCTTGCACTCACCGGTCTCAGCCTCCCGAGTGCTGGCAGCCACACACCTAGCTTATGTGGTGCTGGGTGATCAAATTCCGGGCCTTGCTAGGCAAGTGTTTTAACCGCTGTGCCATTCCTCCAGCCCCATGGGTGAGTGTTTCTTTGTTGAGTTAGGGAAGGTTTCAAAGAACAGGTAACCATGAAATTGACCCAAAGCAGGGGGACAGGACTGGAGGCACAGGACTAAAATCTCAGCATTCCGGAAAGCTCAGGCAGGAGGATCACAAGCTCAAGTGGAGCCTGGGCAACTTGGTGAGACTCTGTCTCAAAAATAAAAAACAGAACGAAAGGAAAAGAAGAATGAAATACTTCTCTCGTGTTTTCAGACAGGATCTGCGCTCTAGCGTGCCACCCATCCCGGCTGGCCTGCACAGCGGGAGCCTGTGCGCCCGGGGCACGTGGTGCTGGGATGGACGCCAGGGCCTTATGCAGTATGGGGGAGCAATGGTCCCGGACCCGCTGCACTGTTCTCATGTCACTATTCTTACACTCTGTGCTATTCATTCTTCACACAAAGCTCAAAGCAGACAGTACACGGGAGCTTAGAGGGTTGGAATGATCACCCCAGAACTCGGTGTGCATGACGGAGCGGGCTGCTGGGATGCGGACCCAAACCTGCCAGCCAGCTGCTCGCCACTCACTGCTGCCACAGCGTTCCCATGTGAGCGGTGAGCATGACTGGAACACTGAGGTAGCTTGGGCCGCAGGCCGGGCAGAGCGGAGCCAGCGTGAGCCTTGAGGGCACGGGGAGCCAGCAGGAGGGCACTACTGCGTGCTGCGCACAGACACCACACAGCAGCTCTTTCTGTTTCCACGGTGTACATAACTCGCCTATTACATGGTTATTTTAAGACTGCATTTTCTTAGCTGGTTGTGGCGGCAGGCGGATTGAACTCTGGGAGGCTGAGGCAGGAGGATCACAAGTTTGAGCCTAGCCCGGGCAACTTAGTGACTCTGCCAGACTTTATCTCAAAATAAAAGTGGGTTAGGAACATAGCTTAGTATGAAGGCCCTAAGTTCAATTCCCCAGCACCACATAAGCCGGGCATGGTGGTGCACGCCTGTAATCCCAGCACTCGGGAGGCTGAGGCAGGAGGATTGCTATGAGTCCAAGGCTAGCTTGGGGTCCGTTGTGAGTTCAGGTCCAGCCTGGGATGCAGAGTGAGACCCTGTCTCAGAAACCAAACAAAACCGCCTCTGCACCCATTCTGTCCCTTTCCGTAAGACAAGATCCATCACTAGAAACCCCGTAGGCTTGCAGTGCCTGCTAGCGCGGCTGTCCAGAGGGTTAGTGTGGCAAACAGGCAGGCCTGCAGGGAGGAAGCAGGGAGAAACCGGGGCCTCCCCCAGTGGGTCACCCTGCGACCCCCGTGATGCAGGGCAGCGGGGCCAACCAATCAAGGGCTGAAATTCTTAAAATTGTGTCAAAACAAACAAACAAACAAACAAACAAACAAAAAACCCCTTTCTCAAGCCAGGGAAGGTGGCGCATGCCTGGAGTCCAGCTGGGAAATTTAGTGAGATCCATTTTCAAAGAGCACATAAAAGTGTGGGTATGAAGCTCTTGGAGAAGGAGTTGGGCCCAGCACCCAGTGCCTAAAACAAGAGGAAGCGCGCCCCTGCCCGAAATCCCGAATCTCTTCTCTGAGTTTTTTTTTTTTTTTTTTTTTTTTTTGAGACAGGCTCTGGCTCTGTGGCCCAGGCTGGCCTTGGACTTGGCAATTCTCCTGCCCCAGAGTCCCTAGTGCTAGGATTACAGGTGTGTGCCACCATGTCCGGCTTTATGTGGTGCTGGGGAATCGAACCCCGGGCTTGTAACCCCTGTGCCCCTATTTCCAGTATTTGTTATAGTGATGGAAAGCTGCCTACCAGACCATGTCAGTAAACTTAGAAACATACACTCATACATTTATTTATTATTTATTGGAGACATGGTCTCACTCTGTAGCCCAAGCTGGTCCTGAACTCACTCTGTATTGTGGTTAGGATCTGGAGTGTCCCCCAAAAGTCTCACGTATTTTAATGTTATGGATTGTCTATGGAACCATGTGATGTTGGTGGATTGGGGTCTAGTCTGGAGGGGTGGATTACAATTAAGTTAGGATTAAAGGCGTGTGAGTTAGGATTAACGGTGTGTAGTGGCCACACCTGGATCCAGGAGGGGCTAATCACTGGGAAGAGACTTGGAAGGATATATAAACTGTTTCCTGCCTTCCTTGGAGGACTAGGACTAGGACTAGGGCTGGGACTGGTCTCAACTAGTCTCAACTTGCCTCCTTGTTTATGATGTTGTGAGAAAAAGCTGCCTCTACCTCTGCCTCTGCCATGTACTTCGATTGTTGCCGGCTGTCGCTGAATGGACTGTGACCATCTTAAACTGTGAGCTAAAATAAACCTTTCCTTTCTTAAACTTGTGGGTGTCAGGTATTGAGTCACAGCAACGAAAAAGTAACTAAGACACTCTGCAACCCGGACTGGCCTGCAACTCACAGCAATCCTCCTGCCTCAGCTTCCTGAGTGCTGACACGGCTAACTCTTATGTGTTGCTGGGGATCAAACCCAGGGCCCCGCACACACCAGGTAAGTGCTGTAACCACTGAGCTACACTTTTAGTCCTCACCTTTTTGTAGAAAGATTATGTGGAGATAAAAGTAAGCCAGGCTGGGGCATGCTAGGAGGGCAGAGCTCTTGCCTACCGTGCACAAGGCCCTGGGTTTGGTCCTCAACGCCACACAGAAATTATCCGGGTGTCGCCAATCCCCGGGAAGCTCCTTCTACTCTAACACTTTGGCTCCATGGATTCTTCCTGGTCACTTGTCCACTTATTTATTTGAGACAGGGTCTCGCTCTGTAGCCCCGGCTGGTCCTGAGTTCACTGTGGAGCCCAGGCTGGCCTGGGACCCGTGGCCATCTTCCTGCCTCGGCCTCCTGAGTGCTGGGATGACAGGTGTGCGCAGCCATGAACCACCACGGTTTAGGTGGTGCTGGGGAATCCAACCTACGGCCTGCTGTGCCGCTCCCCTAGCCGCCACTCGTCTTTTATATCTGGCTTTTCCCGGCACAATTTTACCCTGACAACTCCCGCTCTGAGGCGATGCCACACCTGACCTGGCGGCGGCACCCTGGCCGGCCCAGGTTCTGTCCGTGGGCTCCCATTTCCTGCCGCTTTGCAGCTTCTACTCTTCCGTGGGCAGCATCTGCCTTCAGCCTTGCCCAGCCTGCTCTGGCAGCTCACTGCACCCAGATGACAGCGGCGGTGGACCTCACGGCCCGTCGCTCCCTGCCTGCACGCCCACCCGGTCCTCTCTCTCCGTCTCCTGCCTGCTGTCACCTGTCGCCGCCCTCCGACTAGCCCGGGACACACCACCTCTATGTGGCGCGCCGATCGCTCAGTCTGACTTGCTGTCCTGGGCTCCAAATCCCGCTTTTCAGTGCCTACTAGGCATCCTGCTTAGCTATCTCCAGAGGCTCCCGTGTCCCCGGGCAGCCCTCGCCTCGGAGCGCGCAGCCAGGCACTCACTGGCAGTCTCCTCACGGGCCCTGACCCAGGCGATCACGGGTCCCGCGGTGGGTGCCGACATGGCTCGCAGGCTGCTACGTTCTTCCCCCAAGGTGCAGCGAGGGGCTTCATTTTGGAACCAACAACCGAGGGGTTAAAGCCTCTGCTAACTAGAAGGGGACCCCAAAGGGGACGCCAAGAGCACATAACCCATGCCCACGAAGGTCTAGGATCAGTGGTCAGCATGCCAACAAGTAAGCAGAAAGTCCAACCACTAGCAAAAACTCAAAAGGAAAAAGAACTCAAAAACATGAAGAAAAACAAGTTGGTGTGGTAGCATGCCCCTGTACTTCCAGACTAGGGGAAGCTGAGGCAGGAGGATCACAATTTGGCCAGGCAAATTTAAGAACACTGTGTTTCAAAAGAAAAAGAAAAACAGAATTCCCAAATGTGGTAGATAAATCTTGTATACCTGAGACAAATATGAGCTGACAAAAATGGATTAAAAATACAGTGATTAGCAAAGATTCCTAAGAGATGAGATCAAGAAAGAAGCCATTCTCAAAGATCACAGTGGGCTGTGGCATAGTTCAGTGGTTAGGGCACTTGCCTAGCAAGGACAAGGCCCTAAGTTCATATTTCACAGCACCACCTAAGCCAAGCATGGTGGCATATGTCTGTAATCCTACCCCTGGGAAGGTGAGGCAGGAGGATTGCCAGGAGTCTGAGGCCAGCCTGGGGCTATCCAGTGAGTTTAGGATCAGCCTGGACTTCAGAGAGAGACCTTATCTCAAGAAAATAATAAAACAAAACAAACAGGCAAACAAAAAAAAGGAGGACAAGGAAAAGTATTGTCTGATAATATATTTCTTTTCTTGATAGTTCTGAACTCACTATGCTGCCCAGGAAGCCTTGGACTCCAGGTAATTTTCTGCCTCAACCTGGGATCATAGGTATGTACCACCACACCCGGCTCAGGTGGTGCTGGGGAATGGAACTCAGGGCCTTGAACTTGCTAGGCAAGCACCTTAATTGCTGTGCCATTCCTCCAGCTCCACCACCCCTTTTTTGAGACAGGGTCTCACTCTGTAGTCCAAGCTGGTCCTGAACTTATTATGCAGCCCAAGCTGGCCTCCTGCTGACAGCAATCCTTCTGCCTCAGTTTCCATAATGATGGGATTACAGGTTTCCACCACACCCACCTACTTCTTTTTTAAAAACCTAATTATTATTTATTGAGACAAGGTTTTGCTCTGTAGCTCAGGATGGCCTTGAATTCATGGCAATCTTCCTGCCTCAGCCTCCTGAGTACTGGGATTACAGGCATGTGCCACCATGCCTAATTTTTTGTGGTGCTGGGAAATAGAATTTAGGGCCTCGAGCTTACAAGGCAAGCACTTTAACTGCTGTGCCATTCCTCCAGCCCCTAACCTAATTATTTCAGGTTTAGATTTTATTTACACCTACTTATTTACCCAGGTCTTAATTGTAGCATAAGTCAAGCCACTTAAGGATGAAAAACAAACAAACAAACAAAAAAAAAAACACCTGGATAAGACATACAGCTCTGAATCGTCCGGTAACTAAGACAAAAAGGAAACACATTAAATTACAAAGTTTCCATTTTTTGAGGAAAAAGAAAGAGGGATATAACTTTATCTACAGAGGCAAAAACTTTCCTGGAACTAATGCAAGCAGTAACTCATCACAAGACCTTATTTTTTGTCTAAATAGGACTAAAGAAAAAGGCCGCTTCCCTTCCCTCTCACCTCAGGAAAAACATGGATTTCCTTTAATTTTGACAATATGTAATCATGGTTGAGTGAGTCAATGCTCACCAGCACCGGCTGCACCTGTAACAACAGGGACACAGTATTTACTGTGGGTGCAGTAACACTGAGCCAGTGCAGTGTATGTGGAGCCCATGCAGGCCCCAAAACAGGTAATGCCAGTGCTCTTCTCTCTACCTCTCTCATTCTGGCTTGGCATTGAACCCAGGGCCTGCACATTGGCCTTTATCACCAACATTTTTTATTTATTTATTTATTTATTTATTTATTTATTTTACCTTGAGGCAGCATGTCTAAGCTTGGCCTCCGAGAATGCTGGTGTTAAAAGTGTGCACCACCATGCCCAGCTGATTTTCTTTTCTTTTCTTTTTTTTAAAATTATTTATTTAAAGATGGGGTCTCCCTCTGCAGTTAAGGCTGTTCCTGAACTCATTATGTAGCCCAGGCTGGCACTGAATTCATAGCCAACCTCCTGCCTCAGCCTTCTGAGGGCTGGGATTACAGGCGTGCACTACCATGCTCAGTTTACCCATGTGGTGCTGGGGAATCGAACTCAGGGCTTTGTACTTGCTAAGCTGATTGTCTAGAAAAGTCAAAGGCAGGCCAAAGAACCGTGCCTTACAGGAAGGCAGGTATGAGGAGGTTTCCTGTCCTTTCCTTGTGGAACAGCTAAGGCAGAGATAAATTTTCTTTCTTTTGGCAGTGCTGAGGATCTCATACTCGGCCTTCCCTTCTCTGCTTTCCGCTTTTTACTAAACACAAAATACAGGCACGACATTTGCCGAAGTTAGAAGGGAGAGGTCTGTGTAAGTATGAGATCTCAGTTTAACTTAGGATCACTTCCCCACCCCCCATCTTTGCTTTACATACACGCGCGCACAAACACACACACACACACACACACACACACACACACACACACACAGTACAAAAATGCAGCTGCTATAATAGAACAGGCATCAGTACTCTGAATTATTCAATTTCAAAATGATATAAAATTCCACATACAGCATGAATCCAGGCCCCACAGTGAGGCGATGGCCTCTGGAAGATACATGACGGGTAGTGATGAGTAAAGCCAGAGATGAGGACCAAGGGGAGGTCGCGCGGTGCTGGGGAAGCATCCCCTCTCTGTCACCTGCTGCTGCTGGCTTATCTAGTGAGCGCCAACCCTACAGCCCACAGCAGGGATGCCTCTGTATTGCTTGTTATTTACTTTTTTTTTTTTTTTTTGAAACAGGGTCTTACTCTGCAGCCCAGGCTGGTCCTGAACTCACTATGGAGCCCAGGCTGGCCTTGGACTCACAGCAGCCCTGTCTCAGCCTCCTCAGTGCTTGGATTATAGGCATGCCCAGCTTATGTGGTGCTGGGGAATCGAACCTGAACTTGAACCTGGGTACTTAACGTTTAGCCCCTCCTTATTGCGTACACACACCTTATAGACACCCCTAAGGAGATCCCCCCAACAGTCATCTCTAAGATGAGGATAATCCTCTCACTCTTCTCACTCCATTTCCAGAACACGATCCTTTTCAACGCTCTGGCAGTAGCCTCCAGATCATCTCTCATAATATTCACCCAATAATTCCTTCTTGAAAAGCTGGTGCATCTTTTCCAGACCAGGAAACAACGACCTTAGGGTACTCAAAAATCAATGACCTGCTTTGAAGATTTGTCTCTTTGGAATGAGAAAATGGCAAAAGACAGCTCAAGCAAGGCAGTGAGGTGACAGCTCAGTGCAAAAATGCTTTGGACTAGAAAGCAGACTTGAAAAACTAAACTTTGGTGAGGAGCCCCCGCTACTCAAATTCCCATCCCTAGCAGTGAGCACATTCACTTTGGAAAAGTCTGGCTGTTCCTTTATTTATTTTTATTTATTTATTTATTTATTTTGAGACATTGCCTCACTCTATAAACCATACTGGCCCTAAACTTACTGTGTAGCCCAGACTGGCTTAGACTCTACAGTAATCCTCCTGCCTCTGCCTCCCCAGTGCTTGGGATTATAGGTGTATACCACCACACCCAGTTGATGTGGTGCTGGGGATTGCACTCTGAGCCTTGCGTGTGCTAGGCCGGCGCTCTAACCACTGTGCTATTCCTCCAGCCCCAACATCTCACATTCTATATACGAACCTCTATCTTCTTACAGTGAGGACAAAAAACTCAGCCTAATACCCCAAAACTAAGAGGAAAGAAAAAAAAAAAAAACCCCTTCCACAGGTCTAGCTGCTGTGCTGTTCCTCCATCCCCCCGGCTGGTTCCTTGTAAACACACACTTACCATATAATCCAGAATCTGTGTGCCAAAGTACACACTCAAGAGAAATAGAAAGTTACATTTACAGAAAACCTGTGTATATGATTGCTTATAGCTACTTTACTACTAGGTTTCATAATGTATAGTACTATAATATTTATATGACTATAAATTAACAATAATTGTAATTTTTTGAGAAAGTCTTTCACTGTAGTCCCAGGCTGATCCTATCCTCACTACATAGCCCAGGCTGGCCTCAAATTCATAGCAACCTCCTGCCTCAGCCTCCAGAGTGCTGGTATTACAGGCATGTGCCACCATTCCCAGCTAATGTGCTGTGGGGAATTGAACCCTGGGTCTTGAGCTTGCCTGGCAAGCCCTCTAACCACTGTGCTATCCTCCAGCTCCACACAACATTTAACATATTATATTATACATAGATGTTCCAACATGTACATGACTCCAGTGCCTATCAACTGTGAATGCACTAACAAACTGTGGAACATCCCCACAGCGGACTATTACGCAGTGAGTAAAAACTGCTGGACTGGAAAAGCTATGCACTGATAATTTTACTGATATGGTATTCTGTAAAAGGTAAGACTACAAGTACAGAAGACAGAGCACTGCTTGTGAAGACAGGGACTCAGGGAGAAGGGTCCACTACAGAGGTGTGCAGGAGGACTTCCCGAGTGATAGAATTCTACAGGTTGCCTGTGGTGGTACATGACTGCCTGCATTTGCCAAAAGGCACCAAAACATATGCTGAACAGGGTGACTGTTAGTCAAGTGCTGCGGTTTGGATCTGGAGTGTCCTCTAGAAGCCCTTGGGTATTTGGAACATCGTGCATAACTGTGGAACTGTGTGGTGGGAAGGGGCTGCTGCGTGGGGCTTGACCTGGAGGGTTGGTGTCAGGGGGCTGAGATTGGAGGGTGCCCAGGGCAGTTTTCAGGTGTGTGGTATTGACTCATGGGCCGGAAGGTGAGGAAGGCGCACCCACCCCAGGCGTGGGGGCCACCGGAGCTAAGTAAAGAACAAAGAGTGTTGTTGCCGCTTCTTCCTGGGAGGGTTCCCGCCTCGCAAGTGTCCAGCCTCCCCCGGCCGGCTTCACTTGGCTTCCAGCTGCCAGGGGTGAGCGGCACTCCCACAGCTGCTGGCTGTTACGAGTGGACTGCGGGGGCCCTTTGGAAACTGTGAGCTACCTAAATCTTTCTTCTGTAAGTTGCAGGTGTTGGAAATTTCATCTCAGCAACAAATGAGTAACTAAGACGCTGGGCTTGCTGGCACTTGCCTGTGATCCTAGCACACTAGGAGGCTGAGTCAGGAGGACTGTGAATTTGAGCCCTGAGTCATCTTAGCCACTTTGTGAGAACCTGTCTTAAAATAAAAAAATAAATAAAAATGAGCTGGGGATAAAGTTCTTCAAGACCGTGATTTCAATCACTACTAATGGGGAAAAAAAAGAAAAGAGAAAGTGTGGACTTTACTGTTTTTATATTACACCTCAATAAATGACTAAAACCCCCCCATAAAACTGGACTTAGCTTTTGGCTACTAACTGGCTGTCTGCAAACCACTTCCAACTTATATTTTCTTCTGTAAAATGAGACTTTTTATTTACTCTAAGATTTTTGGTGAGGAAATGAAAAGCATAAAAGAATTTTATACATTTTAAAGAGACAGAGAGATCAGCACTGGCCGCCGAGAAGGGGATACTCCAGGCCTGGGACGCAGCGCTGTGGCCTAGGACGAGTAGGCTAGAGAGAAGACCCCGGGAGGCCAGCATAAAGCTGGGTGTGGTAGTGCACGCCTATAATCTCAGCTCTCAGGAGGCAGGCAGATTGTCCTGTGTCCACGGCCAGCCTGGGCTACACCAGTGAGCTCAGGACCAGCCCGGGCTACCGAGTGAGACCCTGTCTCATACAAAGAACATAAAAGAAAAAGAAAAAAAACCCTAAAAATAAATATATAAAGAAATGTGGAGTGTTCCCTGGATTCAACCCCCAGGAGAGAAAAATGCTTTGGCCAACCCTGAGCACGCATGGCAACCCCAGGCGATTCCGAGAACACTCACAGCAGTGAAGATTATTACAAAACAGGAAAAGTACCTCACGGTGATTGAGAAGTTGTTCTAAATCTAGGGCCATCTGGTTCTTCGTCTGTAGTAAGGCCAACTTTTCTTTACTTAAATTGCTAGGGGGAAAAAAAAGGCAAGTCTTAAAAAGTAATCAAGTTAGTGTAAAGTTAGTAAATAGTAAAGCTGAGAAGTAAACATAAATCCAACTATCTGAACTTGATTTTATGATAAATTAGATTTGTAATGAATAAAGATACCAGACCAGTCACTGTAATATTTAATTACTAAGCTTAGTTCTTCTCTCCGGAGACTCTTCACTTTAATAATCACTTGACACTATAACTGAGCTGCCTTCGGAAAATGTCTTCCTGCTTACTGTGGGTGTAACAGTCAGGGGCTCAAGGTGACTACTTCTGAAGTGTAAAATGAGCAGGGAATACTTAAAAAGTTAAAATATATATATATATATACCTGTAATCTCAGCACTCTGGGAGGCTGAGGCAGGACGACTACAAATTTGAGCCTTGCCTGGGCAACTAAGTAACTCAGAGAGACCTTAAACATCAAAAAAAAAAAAAAAAAATTTTTTTTTAAAGGCTGGTGATGCAGCTCAGTGCAAATCTTTGAGTTCAGTCCCCAGCCCCTCAACTCCCCCCACCTGAAAGAAAAAAAAAAACAGAAAGGAAAAGAAAAATATTTGGGGCCAGCTATGTCTATATTTTAATATAAACAAAGAGTGCAGTCTGGGAGAGGAGGAATGGCACAGCGATTAATCGCTTGTCTTGCAAGTGCAAGGCCCCGGGTTCAATTCTCCAGCACCACACAAACTGGGTATGGTGGCGCACGCCTGTGCTCCCAGCACTCAGGAGGCTGAGGCATGGGGATTGCCACGAGTTCAAGCCTAGACTGTGCTAAGTAGTTTATTTAGCTTGGGCTAGAGAGTGAGACCCTGGAAAGAAAGAAAGAGAGAAAGAAAGAAAGAAAGAAAGGAGAGAGAGAGAGAGAGAGAGAGAGAGAGAGAGAGAGAGAGAGAGAGAGAGAAAGAAATGCAGTCTAACACCTCTAGGATAAATATTTTCCCCCTATTTTAAGGAATAGGGCAGGAGTCCTGGAGGAGCGCTGGGAAGCCAAAGGGCATGAAGGAAAGCGCACATACGGCTTCTCCCTGGTCCCTGGGGACTCTGGGGCGGGGGTGGAGGGAGGTACCACAAGGGCCGGCGCCGCCCACACGCCGGGGGCGCACTTTGGGGGCAAGATACCCGCGGTCCAGGGACCTCCGCAGCGGCGGCAGCGGCGCACGGGCGTCGGGGCTACGCGAGGGCTCTGATGTGGGACTGCAGCGAGCGCTGAGCACGCACAACGCACGTAAATGCCATTCTGTATTACTAATTCAGATGAAAACAGGCACCCGAGGAAAACAGTAATTAAATGCCCATAAAGGTAAGCGGCTCGGCAGACAGACAAACTGACTTCCAGGCGCCGGGGCCTCCTGGACCGCACCTGGAAAGAGCGACAGGGTGCAGGAGACACGCGGTGCTGGCTCTGCCTGCCTCCCCAACGCACCAGGGCAAGGGCAGGTGTCTCTGAGGTTCTCAAATGCCAGACTCCCTTTGGCTGGAATTACTTTGAAGATAAAAAATATTCTTCAAAAATAAAACTAAAAGCCGGATTAGGAATTTTCAAGGAATACTTTAAGTGTTTATGCACCCAGATAGGTGCACACATCCATGCAACATGAAAACATACACATACACGAAAGACACATATATGCCCACTCCTTCTCTGTTTCAAACATCCGCAGGAGCCAGGTCTGGACAGAGGCCTGGGACCCTTCTGCCCTGAGAGGCTGAAGCCCAGGACCTGGGTAACTTCAAGACCTTGTCTGAAAATAAAAATAAAACAGGCTGGAATGCAGCTCAGGGTGAAAGCCCTAGGTTTAATTCCAAACAAACAAACCAACCAACCAACCAACCAACCAACCAACCAAAGTAGCATATCCAGAAATAGAATGTTGAAGCAATTAAAAAATTTTAATAGAATACTTTTTTAGAATTTTTTTGGGGGTGGCACTTGGAAGCAAACTCAGCGTTCACACTAAGCCACATTTCCAGCCCATTGTTTAAATTTGATTTTGAGACAGGTACTTGCTAAGTCACCTAGGCTGGGCTCAAAATTCCCATCTGTGTGCCTGAGGCTTGCAGGGGTAAGGATTATAGGTAGTGCCACTGATCTTGGCTTAAAAATGTTTTATATGAGGGTGTCGCTCTGTACTCCAGGGTGGCCCTGAACTAAGTAGCTCAGACGAGCCTCGAACTCACAGTAATCTTCCTGCCTCAGCCTCCCAAGCGCAGGGCTTAGAGGTGTGTAAGAGACCCACTGAACACGTAGGTCTCTTACACCATACTGTGATGATTATTACACAGCATTCAGTGTTCTGCTAGTGTGTATGGGATTATTCAGTAAAAGTGCAGCCTCTGTAAGGCACATTTCATAACAGTGGAAACTTAGCTTAAAAATACAGTGATTCTATGCGCGAGTCATAAAGCAGCTACCAAATAGATCTCCTTATAAGCACATCTCCCTTGAGAGGTATATTGCACCCATAATTGTTCAACTCACTGTTAATTATTACTTAGAAATTCATGTTTATGGCTGTGTTTCACCTGCTATTATGAAAACTTATCCCTGATACATTGCTCCTTAACTTCCTGGATCGATGTGCTTGGCTCGCCTTGGACTGGAAGCTGACAATGCTGGCTTTTCTTCTTTAATACTGGTTAAGAATAAACTGAGAGCTGACAGCAGGGAAAGCAAATTTATGCTAATTATGCTGTCTGCACACTCCCTGGTGGGGGGCGGGGGACGGGGAAGTGGGGATGTAGGGGGGGCAGCTGCCAGTACTGACTGCAGAGTGGATTATTACCTTAATGACAGAGGGTTAAAGCAGTTACTAGTCACATCTCAAATGTTAGCACTTAAAACATTTGTAATAATTTTTTAGTGCATATTTAACCCTCCTAGCAATGGAATATTCTGCATAAATGGCTAAATTTTCAAGGGATGTGTAAGACCATAAAGTTATTCATGTATTTATCTGATTTCTTTCTTTCTTTTTTTTTTTTTTTTGAGACAGGGTCTCCCTCTATAGCCCAGGCTGGTCCTGAATTTCACTGGTGTAGTCCAAGCTGACCATGGACTCAGGACAATTCCCTTGCCTCAGGCTCCTTAGTGCTGGGATTATAGGCAAGGGCCACCACAGTCAGCTTTTATATGGTGCTGGGGAATCGAACTTGGATACTTAGTGTTTGCTAGGCAAGCACTTTAATCGCTGAGCTATTCCTCCAGCCATATTATTCAGCTCTTTAAACAGCTCTATGATATAAGATAGACACACACATATACTTATGACACACACTTATACTGATGATTTGATGTTCAGTTGATGTAAATATTCTTTTTTGTGTGTTGATGTAAATATTCTTTATAATTAAAATAATACCCATTGAAGAGGAATAGGAATTTTCAAGGAACATATTAACTTAATAATCTTTTTGGACAGGCCATGTAATATTTAAATTTTGACTTAAAATAGGGTCAAGAAAGAGGAAGTAACATTTCCTGAGTTTCTCCTTTGGGCTGGCAACTTCACATATTTTACTTTGCTTATTTTTGTTGTTGTTGTTGTTTGTGTGACACAGGGTCTTGCTCTGTAGCTCTGCCTGGTCCTGAACTCACTATGGAGCCTAGGCTGGCCTTGGACTCATGGCAGTCCCCCTGCCTCAGCCTCCTATGTGCTGGGATTGTAGGCATGGGACACCACACCCAGCTGATGTGGTGCTGGGGAACTCAGGGTCTTGCACTTCCTAGACACGCACTTTAACTGCTGAGCTATTCCTCCAGCCCACTTTGCTTAATTTTTACAATCATCTCTTGGAAGATCTATGTTTTACAGACGTATTTACAATGAAGAAAAAAGCCAGGTTGGTATGTATTCAAAACCCAGGATAATTCCACCAGAGGATCTGAAATGACACTGGCTCAAAGTAGGGCGAAGAACTGAGGGCACGGCAACCTGAAGGGGCACAGAGCCAGGACTGTGGCCACTTCTGGCTCAGCTGGCTGTCACCTTGTACATGTAACCAGGGCGTGTTTAGAACAGCATCTCCAACGCCACAGTTAGACTGAAACACTTAACGGCACACATTGAAAGACAGTTGCTTTCATTAAGGCAAGGTTCCGTATCCTGTGAAATGCCAGTGCAGAATCTACTAAAACACCCAACAATAAATTTATGAAACACAGACAGTTTCAAAGGCAGATGTGCAGCAAACACCACTTTGGTAATGAATCCCATAATCGGCATAGCTTTTATAATACTGTTGTGGTTATTAAGGGAATCTTCATTTATGTCTAAATCCAGCACAACCTGAGAAATCTTTCTCAATTCCATTTCCTTTCAGTTTTTAGTCCTGGGGATTGAATCCAGAGCCTTGCGTGAGCTATATCCCAGTATTTTTTCTTAAAGTTTTTATTTTGAGACACAGTCATTAAGTTGCTCAGGCTGAACTTGGAATTCTCCTGCCATCGTCTCTCAAGTAGCTGAGATTATAGTTTCATATTTCTCTCTTTTTGCTGTTGTTCTTTGGTTTGTTTGTTTTACAGACAGTCTCACTCTGCAGTCCAGGCTGGACTCGAACTCACAGCAGTCCCCCTGCCTCAGCCCACCATCCCCATTTTATGTGGTGCTGGGGGATCTAATGCAGGTCCTTTGCTGTGCTGTTCCTCCAGTTCCTTATTTCTCATTTTTAAAGATAACTGTCAACATACAAATTTATTACAGGTAATATGAATACTAGTAAAAGCAAATGTTTACTAAGTAGTCACGGATATTATAAAAGTTATGTCCTTTAACCCTTGGAGCATCTGTGTGGATCAGGGGCTGTTAGGCCACTCCAACTGTACAGATGAGGAAGTTGTTAACCACCGTGGCAGTTAGAATTAGCTTAACTGGGGCTGGAGGAATGGCACAGCAGTTAAAACACTTGCCCAGCAAGCTCCAGGCCCTGAGTTTGATTCCCCAGCACCACATGAAGCCGGGTGGCTAGGTGGGGTGGTGCACACCTATAGTCCCAGCACTCGGGAGGCTGAGGCAGGCAAATTGTCTTGAATGCAAGTCCAGACTGGGCTACACCAGTGAGTTCAGGACCAGCCTGGGCTACAGAGCAAGACCCTGTCTCACAAAAAGAAAAAGAAAAGAAAAAGACTATATCAGATTAAAAAGGTTCCGCAGCTTAAGTCCTGAGTTTCACTACCTGGCACCACACAAAGCCGGTGGTGGTGGCACATGCCCATAATCTGTAATAACAGCGCAGGGACACCAAGGACTGCCCTGAGTCTATGACTAGCATGGACTGCAGAGGGAGGCCCTTTCTCAAGTAAATAAACAAATAATAAATAAAATTTTTAAAAAGTTTAAAAAATTAGCTTAACTAAAATTACAAATTTAGTCTGTCAGTAACGGCGGCCATACTTCAAACACACGCCCCGATACAGGTAGCAGGCCGATTCAGAACAGCGCGGGCTCGGAGTAGTTCTGATTATTCCAGAAAAAATGTAACAAGCCTGCTTTGGTCACAACTTAACTAATTATTGACTTAACCGTTCCATTCTCAGCTCCTACATCTTTTTTTTTTTTTTTTTTTTGCTTCTCTTCCTTAATTATACTAGCTAATTATCCATTATTCAAAACAGAACATAAGGAGGTGGTATAACACAGTGCTCCGGGCAGCACTACAGAGAAGGCTGCACAGGGCTGGGTGCTCCGGAGAACACCGGGGTGTCCACAGGGGTGAGCTGTCCGCCCTTTTCATTTTTTTCTTATAGCTCGCTACTGCTTTTCTCCATATTAAACATTTTTAGCCATCTTAACTCTTTCTTCTTCCCCCCACCCATTTTATTGATATGTGTAAGTGCAAAATTTAAGGTTTATAATGAAGTTTAGCATTTTGTGTACATACATATCTTGTCAAGGTGACAAGGGCTTTCCCGCTCTCCTTTTGTCCCTCCCCCTACCCTCCCCTTCTTCCCTCCCTGCCTTACCTCCCTGTTTCACTTTGTTTTTCATTTTAAGTTCCATAATAGTTCTGCTCTGGGACTCTCACTCATATCAGAGAGACCATTCGATGTTTCACCTTCGACTTCTGACTCACTTCACTGAGCATGATGTTCTCAAGTTTCTTCCATTTGCCCGTAAACACCTCCACATTGTGGGAATTTATAGATGCATAGTATTCCATTGTGTATAAATACCACAGTTTGCGTATCCTCTGATCTGTTGATGGGTATTTTGGTGACTTCCATATTTTAACTATTGTTAGTTGTGCTGCTATGAACGTGGATATGTATACATATATCTCTGTTGTGTGTTGTTTTGGCCTCTTTTGGATATATTCCCAGGAGGGGTGTCGCTGGATTGAAGGGGGTATTTATTTCTAGTCTTTTGAGAGATCTCCATACTGCTTTCCAGAGTGGTTGTATGAATTTACATTTCCACCAGCAGTGCAGGAGGGTTCCTTTCTCCTCACAGCCTGCCCAGCACTGATTACTGTTTGACTTGTTGATATCGGCCATTCTCTCTGGAGTGAGATGGCATCTTAGTGTTGTTTTGATTTGTATCTCTCTTATGGCTAGAGATGTTGAACATCTTTTCATGTATCTATTGGCCTTTTGTACTTCTTCATGAGTGAACTGCCTCTTCATTTCGTAAGCCCACTTTTCAATACTATCCTTTATTTTGGTGGGCTTACTTTTCTTCAGCTCCCTGTATATTCTAGTTATGAGCTTCGTATCTGGGATGTTGGTGGTGAATATTTTTTCCCAGTCTGTTGGTTTTCTTTTTACATTGTTGATAGTTTCCTTTGCTGTGCAGAAGCTTTTTAATTTGACAAGATCCCATTTGTTAATAATGGGGATAATTTCTTTTGCTCTTGGTGTCTTGTCAAGAAAGTCTTTGCCTATGCCTATGTCTTCTAAAAATTTGCCTAATTTGTCTTCTAGGAGGTTCAGTGTTTCACTTTTAATGTCTAGGTCTTTGATCCACTTTGATTTGATTTTGGTGCATGGTGACAGGTGTGTGACTAGATTCATTCTTCTGCATGTGGATGCATCTTAACTCTTAACAATATATTAAGTATTATATATACATATATATATGTGTACACACACACACACACACACACACACACACACACACACACACACATATGTATATATATATTGAGAGAGAGAGAGTCTCACTCTATAGCCCAGGCTGGTCCTAAATCAGCATGTTCAGGACCAGGCTGGCCTCTAAATCACAGCAACCCTCCTGCCTCAGTCTCCTGAGTGCTGGGATTACAGGCATGTGCTCCCATGCTGAGCTTAGGTGGTGCTGGGGAATCAAACTCAGAGTCTTATGCTCAAGTACTTTAACAATTGTGCCATTCCTCCAGCCCCCAAATAAATAAACT
The DNA here is from genome assembly GCA_004027205.1 of Ctenodactylus gundi. NCBI lineage: Eukaryota > Metazoa > Chordata > Mammalia > Rodentia > Ctenodactylidae > Ctenodactylus > Ctenodactylus gundi. The sequence continues at coordinate 5,032 of PVKB01004856.1, read as the reverse complement.
TAAAGATAACTGTATAGAGGTTTGATCTCTGTATCACATGTCTCTGTGTATCATGTTTAAGATTATAAGGATAACTAGAAAATTTTAAAAATTCAAATCTATAATAAATAGGTAATAGAACAAGTTCTACTTGAGGTTTCTTCCTCGATTCCACTAATACCCCCAAGTGCCCTAGGATGATGAAAGGCTGGTTCTGAGCTCACTGCGGAGCCCAAGATGGTCTTCCTTAATGCAATCCTCCTGACTCAGCCTACCAAGTGTGTGTACCACCATACCTGGCTCATCTTTATGTGGTGCTGGGACTCAAACTCAAGGCCTTGTGCATGCTGGGCAGGTATTTTAACCACTGAGCTACTCTCCCAGCCCAAAAGATATAGTATCATGGTCTTCAAAACATACTTATACTATAATCTATTACTGTTTGTTACATATATTATAAATATATTTTATATAAATATATTTGTTACATATAATTATATTTTACATGTATTATAAATATATAATAACTAGGCAGAGGTAAATTATTGTTACTTATTTTGATGTTTAAATCACATATTTTCTCATATAGTAAAAATATTAAGGGGCCAGGAGCACAGCTCAGCAATTACAACTCTTGCCTAACAAGTACAAGGCCTTGGTTTGACTCCCGGGTACCATTTAAACCCAGTGTGGTGGCACACACCTATATCCCAGAACTCAGAAGACTGAGGCAGGAGGACTGCTGTGAGTTCAAGGCCAGTCTGACCTACAGAGAGAGATCATCAGAGATCATCTCAAGTTAAAACAAACAAACAAACAAACAGAAAACAAAATCAAAAGTAAAGTTCTAGACCAGCTATCTTGTTGGGGCATGAATAAAGGAGGTGGGCTTGGTGGTGCAGGTTGTAATCCTGGTACTCTGAAAGGGGACAGCAAGTTTGAGTCCATCCTGGACAATATGCTGACTTAGAGACCCTTTCTCAAAATCAGATATCAAAAATGGACTGAGATGTGGGGATGTAGCTCAGTGTGAAGACCCGGGGCTTAATCTCTATATCACAAACAATAAAAAAAGAGGAGATACGATGAGAATTGCTCTGATCTTTCCAACAGAACACTCAGGGGCTACAGGCACAGCACTGTGGTTAGGGCACTTGCCTAGCAAGCACAAGGCCCTGAGTTCGATTCCCCAGCACCACATGAACCTAGAGTAGGGACACAAACCTGTAATTTCAGCACTTGTGAGGCTGAGGCAGGGGATTACTGAGTTTGAGGCCAGCCTGGGCTCTTTAGTGAGTACAGCACCAGCCTGGACTACAGAGGGAGACCCATCTCAACCAAACCAAACCAAGCAAACCAAACCAAACAGAACACTTAGACTTGGGAGTTAATCACCAATAATTTCATTTTTTGGTTGTAAACCATAAAAATGCATGATTAAATAACTATCTTGGCTTATTTTCTAACTTCTTAATTTAACCATTTCTTTTTTTCTTTCTTTTTTCTTCCTTTTTTCTTGTTTTGAAACAGGGTCTTGCTCTGTAGCCCAGGCTGGTCCTGAACTCTCTATGGAGCCCAGGCTGGCCTTGGACTCATGGCAATCTTCTTGTTTCAGTCTCCCGAGTGCTGGGATTATAGGCATGCGCCACCATGCCTGGGTCATGTGGTGCTGGGGGAATCGAACCCAGGGCCTTCACTTGCTTGGTAAATGCTCTAACTACTGAGCTATGCCTGCCCTTTGTCTTTATATTCTTGTTTATGTTTCTGTGGTACCGAGGACTGAACCCAAGGCTTCGGCACTAAGCCAGATCCCCGGCCCTCTTTATTCTTCATTTTGAGACAGGGTCCTGCTAAATTGCCAAGTTGCCTAGGGTGGGCTCTAAGGTGCAGTCCTCCTGCCTCATCCTCTCAGAGTGTTTGGTACTGCAGGCCTGCACCACCCTGCCAGGCAAGAAAACAGTCAGTAAGGAAGGAAAGGAATTTATTTATTTACAAGGAGGTAATGTTAACTCCCATAAAGCATACGTGAAAGGAAAGCCTAAGCTTCCTGGCAAAGTCACCATGAACCTAAGAAAACATGTACACTTTACTCCCTTTGTTAATAATGCCACAAATGGCCCTCCTGTCCCCCGGTCAACTCATGATGTCCCTAGAGAAAGGACACCATAGCTGTTGTGCCCCTCATGTGGCTACGGCAGGTCTTCTTAAAATTTCTTCCCTTTCACTTTTCTCCTTCAGTGTTTTGTGAGCAAGTGCAGCACTGCTCTTTCCACGTTCAGACTCCTTTTTAACAAACAGCGCAGGTCTCGTCCCTTTGTTCAGCCTACCAATTGTGCCTTTACCCTACTTTCTCTCTCTCTCTCCCGCTCTCTCTCTTTCGTATTAGGGATTAAATCCAGGGCCTTCACCCTGAACTGCACTCCCAGCCCCTTAGTCAATTTTGATTTTGAGACAGAGTCTTGCTAAGTCACTAAGCATTAAGTTGTGACGTAGGCAAGAGCTCGCCATCCTCCTGCCTCTGCCTCTCAGAGTGCTGAGACTGTAAGCGTGTGATCCCACACTCAGCTCAGTCCTGCCATATATATATATTTATTTATTATTTGAGAAAGGGTCTCACCCTGCCCTCCACCACCTCCCAAGTGCTGGGATTAAAAGCATGTGCCACTACACCCAGCTTATGTGGTGTTGGGGAGTTGATGTCAGGGCCTTGAGCTTGCTAGATAAGCCCTTCAACCACTGAGCTCTTCCTCCAGCCCTCTGTGTTCAGATTCTGACAAGGGGTATGACCTTCTTCCTGGGGAGGCGCCAACCCCTCTCCCCGGAGCCCACCTGCACCATTAACCCCTCACAGTTTACACAACGGCAGCACTGTATTTACGCCTCTATGATTCCAATAACAGCCATGCAGTGGGTTACCTGACATCTTTTTCCAGCTGCGCGACACGCTCAGACAGGGAATTGATCTTGGTGTCCCTCTGACGCACGGATTCGATGAGGTAACTGTATGGCTGCTGAGTCTGGCTTAACAGCAAATTAGCCCTGTCAAGCTGAAGAAACAGACCCTTCAGTTAACTTTAGACAATCTGACACCAAATCAAATCCATTCAAAATGCCTAGCCAAATGCAGTATACAAAACCCCTACAAAAACATTCTTTTTGGAGCCAGAGACTGAAGCAGGGCCTGATGCATTCCCAGCATACCGTCTGTCATGGGGCTGCAGCCCAGACCCTAATGCACCACATTGTTTCAGTGAATTATTTTGAAAGATATTTCCTAGGTAACTTGAAGGGTTTCAAAGTGATCAATCAATGCAGGTATGATGCTATACACCTGAAATCTCAGCAAACTGGGAAGCTGAGGCAAGAGGATCACCAGTGCAAGACCAGCTCAGGCAATTTAGCAACTTAGTAAGACCCTGTTTCAAAATGGACTGGGGGGACAGCTCAGTGTGAAGACCCTGGTCTCCATTCCCAACACACACACACACACACACACACACACACACACACACACACACACACACACACACACAGAGGTTAAAATGCAAATAAAATAAAATTTATCTTTTTTGAGACAGGGTCTCTTTCTGTAGCCTAGGCTGGTCTAAACTCACTATGGAGCCCAGACAGGCCTTGGACTCATACCAATCCTCCTGCCTCAGCCTCCTGCGTGTTGGGATTACAGGTGTGCACCACCACACCCAGCTTATATGGTGCTGGGTAACTGAACTAAGGTACTTACTTAGCACTTGTCTTGGCGCTCGCTAGGCAAGCACTTTAACTGCTGAGCCATTCCTCCAGCCCCCAAATTTACCATTTTAAAGTGTACAGTTCAGTGGCATTAAGTTATGTTCACAATGTTGTGCATACCATTGTCAGTATTTTTTTTTCTGAGTGGACCAGAGTGCTGGGGGGTGACCAAGGGCTCCCGGGCACTCGAGGCACGTACTGCACCACCTATCCAGGGCCCTGCTCCAGGAGGCACCTGCTGGGTCAATCATGACACTAGTGACAAAGTCGTGTGTGCCCACTTTCCCCATCTTGGTGGTTGTGATCTGGGGACCAGAAGCCAGGGCCTCACTGCTGAACTGCACCCCAGGCCTAAAGGATTTCAGCAGCCCCAACAGAAACTGCTCAGTAAGCAAATCCTCCCCATGCTCTCCCGCTCCAGGCTCTGGAAATCTGCTCCACCCCCCGGCTCCACAGGGGTGCCTTGTACTCATCCCTCATGGGATGGGATGATGCAGTACGTGACATCTATCCAGTAATTTCAGTTAGCATGATGTTTTCAAGAGTCAGCCGTGTTGCACCAGGTTTAGGAACTTCATTCCTGTTTATGGTTCAATGACAGGACGTTGTGTGTGTATAGTACCATTTGTTTAACTTTTCTTTTTTGAGACAGAGTCTTGTTCTTTAGTCCAGGCTGGTCCTGAATTCACTATGTAGTGCATGCTGGCCATGGACACACAGCCATGTTCCTGGCCTGGCCTCCTGAGTGCTGGGATTACAGGTATGTACTACCATGCCTGGCTAATGTGGTGCTGGGGAATCGAACCCTGGGCTTTGTGTTTGCTATGGTGAGTGCTTTAGTGGCTGGGCTATATCCCCAATGTATATACGGGCCATCTGGACCCTTTTTTTTTTTTTTTTGAGAAGGTTTTGTTCATTTGCCCATTTATTGACTGGGCTATTTGACTTATTAGTGTTATTATTAATTTTTTTGTTCTTTATATATTCTTGACATTTAACCTTCTGTCAGAAGCGCAGCTGATGAAGATGGTCTATTTTGTGTTTAGTGTAGCTTTTTTTCTGGTCTATTTTCTTTTTTCCTTTATTGTGCAGAAACAGTTTAATTTGATGAAGTTCATTACGTTGTTTTTTGCTACTGTTTCCTATTACATGAGTCCTATCCTGGAAGATCTTGCCTGTGCTTATGTCTTCAAGTGTTTCTCCTATGTTTTCTTTTCTTAGGGTTTTTTTTTTTTTTTTTTTTTTTTTTTTTTTTTTTTTTTTTTTTTTTTTTTTTTTTTTTTTTTTTTTTTTTTTTTTTTTT
>PVKB01004855.1:0-121392 GCA_004027205.1 Ctenodactylus gundi | reverse complement strand
GGGGGGGGGGGGGGGGGGGGGGCTGGCAGCAGGTGCTGAGGGCAGGAGGGCTCCCCTTTGCAGGCGCAGTAGCACTGGTGCAGGACGGGATCCCAGAGCGGACTGGCTCCCCTCTGCCCTCCTGAAAGGCCAAGGACAGCATCCCTCCTTTCTGGAATGTGTTGTCTTGGAAATGGAGCCAATCCCTCCCAGGCGCTAGGAAGGGCACCCTCCCCTCAGACCTGGCGGCAGCCAGAAGGTGGGCCACAGGGCTCCTGCTCCACAGCGCGCCCAGCCTGGCGTGCGCTGTGCACGCGGGCCACGACGAACCTTCGGCAGATCTTAAGGGTGAGAATAACCGGAGACCCTGTCAGTGGGATCATTTGGAAGGAATTACCTTCAATGAAAAGATTATTCTGCTCACAGATGCATTATTTATAATATGCAGGGGTGTGTGGTAAATCCATTAAGGTCTTATTTTACACTTGTGTCTCTTCCATGTTTTAAAAAATATTTAGTATTTTATAATTATGCACATATTATTTCTTAAGGTACTCAGAAGACTCAGAGCTGAGTAGCTTTAATAAATCTCTGGCCGTGTGTACATGGCATAAAATCATGAGAATTTTTTACTAAAGGACAGTGAAAAAAAGCATACATTTCTTTAAAGCATGGAGCAATTTATTTATTTTTTATTTTTATTTCTTTATTTTTTGAGACAGGGTCTTGCTCTGTAGCCCAGGCTCATCCTGAACTCACTATGTGGCTCAGTCTTGCCTTAAACTCGCAGCAATTCTCCTGCCTCAGCCTCCAGAGTGCTGAGACTTACAGCCTTCACGCCCACCTTATGTGGTGCTGGGGAATCGAACTCAAGGCCTTGCGGTTGCGAGGCAAGCACTTTAACCTCTGTGCCATCCCTCCAGCCCAGAATGGGGCAATTTAAAGGTTAGCTGAAGAAAACTGAGTTGCAATAAATTGATGAATGTATGTTGATACGTAAGATTTTAAGTTCCTTTGAGGCAAAAATCATGCCTCATTTATCCTTAGTATGTTCCTTCCTTTCTGCTTGAAATACAACTGAGGCACAATAAATTCTGCCAGAACGCATGAATACGGGTTTTCCTTAGGTCCAGAATCGCGGACGGAAGACAGCTGTTTGAACTAGACAGTACATTATCCTAAGAAACAAGGGGTCTGGTTGTCCTCAAAGACCTTCTTGGACTTGGCCAAACCTACCATTTTCTCTAGACCTCTTCTGCCTTACTGGTAATCCAATTGAGTGTTTTGCCTTTCCAACAGAAGAAAGCGAGGTAAGTTCTGGTATTTCACAGCTGAGCCCTAAACTTCTCTACCTTTTTGTCATATCCACAAGATTTCTTATTTCAAATTAATAATAAGTTTTACTCCTTTTCTTAAAAGACAGCAATAAGTACTCAAAATATTTAGGAATTTCACTTATCAGTCTATGTACTTCCCTACTGTCTTCACCCCACAGCCACGAGGGAAAGAAAATGGGGCTTCTGTACCCTTCTGCACCCACATGCCGAGCCATGACCACCCTGTGACCCTGATGTTCCTGGTCGTCGTCCCACATTTTGAATCATGACCACCCCAAGAACTGAGAGCTTCATCCCACTATTGTGGAATGTGAATACTGTATTGGCGCACGACCACGTCAACTACAAAGGTCAGAGGTTAGCCTAATCGGACAGCTTCAGATAAAGACAGTATGATAAAGCTCTCTGAAGCAAGATCTCAAGAAGGTAGTATTAGTTTTAAAAATTAATACACTAATTAAAAAAATTCTTAAAGCCCCATCTTCTGTACCTCTTTTCATGACTTTCAAGGAAAAGAAAAGAGAGAAAACATGCCTTCTCCTACCTAATTACACTGAAATACCTTCCATGAATTATTACTTCTTAAGAAAGTGCATTCCCTCTTTTATTTGCTTTTAGACTTTATCATAACCGCTTTCCCATGTTCTCTCCGACAAATGAAGGCACTGCTGGGGTCTGGCACAAAACCCACTCCTGGAATATACCGGGCTCTCCAGAAATGATCAGTCCTCTTCTTCTCCTGCTCTATCTGTCCTAATTCTATGTTAGGTTGCAGAAACACTTGAAGGTTTCCTTAATGCACATCAAGATATGTTTCATGTATTGAAAAAGAGCACAGCGTGAAATGTTAGACCAGAGCCTGGTAGGGCTGAGCGGCCGCAGAGGGGACACGCTGGCTTCGCTGCCCCTCTCACAGTTCCCCCGGACTCGCCACTTTCTTGCCCACAGCCCAGTGTTCCTGGTATGCCATAATGCTCTTGAACTTTACTCCTTAGTCCGGGCAGCCACGAGCCCACACTTGTCCAAGGAACTTGTCCTCCAGTTGATGCACCTTACTACGGACCCCGGCGACTGCTCTCCTCACTGGCCCTCGCTCCTTGGAGTCTTGCTCATCCCTTCTTCTGGCTGGGCATCACCACCGTCCACTCATACCGACAATTCCCAGCCACGGATAGTGTGAGGTGGGGATGTCATAAGGATTTTTTTATCTTCTTCCAACAAATCAATCCACATAAAAAAGAGAACACTTTTATATGGGAACCACAGTTTTGTGTCTCTCAAAGGTATTAAGGGCCCTGGGAAAGATTGCAGGAATGGCTTTGCCGCATTACTCACCGTGCTTAAAATTCAGTAAAACAAATCCACTAACTGGAGTGTGAGTCTAAGACCATGAGATGCTGAAACGTGGACATGGTCTTGCAGCTGGGGCATGGGCCAGCTGCTGCAGCGCTTGCCCAGAAAGTGCCAGGCCGTGGGTCCAACACCCCAGCAACACGTAAGAGCTGCATATGGCGGCATGGTCCTGTAATCCCGACACTTGGGAGGCTGAGGTGGGAGGACTGGTGTACGATCACAGCCAGCCTGGACTACAGAGCGAGACCCTATCTCAGAAAAAAGAAAGAACATTATCTCATAATACATTTTCTGACATCGAGTGACATTTAAATGCTTCTAGCAATGCATACATGTCATAGGCAGAGCGATACTGAGGCTATACCTACAGTTAAGTGCAGGCATTAACGACTCAGATCATCAGAAAATATGCCATGACTTACGCTTCCCTCAATTTTGAAGATTCTGAACAGTGAGAGATTTTCTGAAATGTGACTTTAGATGTGAACGAGGAGGAAAAGACAGGGATAAAGCCATCTCTTTTTCCTTTTAAAATAACACTGAAAATTTTTCAGAAGCATCTGCTCCTTAAATGACACAATAGAATGAAAATTGGCAACAGAGGCCTGGAAGTTAATTTCAAAGGTTTATTACACCACAGGGTTCATATTTAGCAGCTGTCAATTTGTAACTGACAACTGTAATGAAAATCAGCAAAACCTGAAATCTTCTCCTGCCAAAGAGACAGCTGTGTCTGAATGTTAAAGATTCTTTGGGATGTTGCCTTTCATTTTTAAAAATGAACTCCATTTTGAGAAAGACACTTTACCAAAGAGACTTGGCCTGGCTGAAAGATGATATTCTTTAACTGCTTCTTGAAATCCTAGGTACACAGGATGTGGAAGTCCTTGCTGTTCTAATATTTTAAAGCAGAGTTTCGACCCTGTGGTGACTTTGACCCTCAAGGACATACTTATCTATATCTAGAAAAGTTTTTGTGGTCAGAACCAGGGTGCAGACCAGCATGTTGAGATACACAGAGCAGCACCCACGGTGAAGAATTCTGTGATCTCGTCACGTCAGCTGCACCGAGGCTGAGGAACCTGCTTAGAGCCATGCGTTAAACCTTTTAACCTGCTTAAAACCCATGTGGTGGGTTTGAATCATACACCTTCCCTGGCCTGCACGCGAGGGGTTCGCCTGGGAGCTGCACTAAGACCCTGTTGCGTTTTTAGTAAGTGCTCTGTGGTCAACACAGCAAACTCCTTGCCTGAAATTACAGCAAGGACGTCTGCACTCATGCAATTAAGTTCCTGTCAGTTCTTATACCAAATATGCTTCTGTGTTCAACGTTTTATAACTGGGCTATAAAACTGAATCTTTAAAATTGGACAAGAAGTTTCTTTGAATTCTAATTACTTTCTAAATGTACATTAGCTAATACTTCACACAAGCTTCTTAATTCCTTACCTAACAAATGTTAATAAATTGGAATGTAATTTTACTTCTAGCCTTTACCACATAACTTTCTCAGATGGAGGTACTGCAAGCAAGTATACATCAAATAATAACAGATCTACACTACTCACTTCTCAAATGATAATTTGAAGGCTACTCCAAGGCAGAAAGAGACACTGTCACAGCAGGAGGAAGGACCCACGATCTACGTTTTGTTAAGTGCGTCTCCTCTTTCCATCAGTGAAAAGCGTGTTTTTACTGCAATAAAATTTACTCCAATACTAATGTCATTTAACATCTAAAATAGCCACTAAAGAATATTATTTACCCCATAAAAGTAACAGAGCAGAGATTGAAGCAGTGGAAAAATCTAATGCATCTAGACTTTCTTGCTGAAATAGACATCATCCTAACAAAAATAATGCCACTCAGAAAAACATTTAGACAAGACGTAATCCATCGTGATTTTCTTTTAATACACAAACAGATTTGAAAAGTCCAAGACCTTGAAAACTCTCCTTTCATTTGAATTTCCAGAGAAGTGTCATCTTCTTTTATAATTCCGCAAAAACTCTACACAGTGCCTCCCCAATGCCTGTGCACGTGTCCTACTGATAGTAGCTAATTCAGTCCTCCCACAGACTCCACAGTGTAGATATACATATTATCTATGTGCTATAAAAAGAGGCACACAGAGATTAAATAAACGCACAAGATCTCATAGAAAGGGGTTCCCAACAGGGCACTATGGTCCCAGAATCCTTGTGGGTCTCCCCGACTCTTCTTCACAGAACACCATCCCAGATACATGTCCCAACTTGTCCGGGTGGCACGGCTGAGAAAAAGGTCAAGTCCAAGGGTGTGGGACAGTGGTCGGCAAGCCAGGAGAAGTGGGGTGGGATTCCCTGGCTGATGCACACATGGGGCTCATTTACTCAGGACGATATTCTTGGAATTCAAATATGAACAACAGATTCAAATTAAACACATCTCCTACATTCCCGCTGCTACGGGATACATTTTACATCTTTAACAACTTCAGTGACTGGAGAGGCGGTATAGATGATGTTGAATACCGGGGACTCTGGGCTGCTCCTCCGGAGTCCAGATCCTAGGATTTCACTATTATTATATTTCTACTGTAATTCTTGACTTTAGGGCAGAGCCAATGCTATATGATCATGAGGTTTCTCTCCCTCATCTGCGATCAGATGTCATTTACCTAATTCTGTCTACCTAACGGCAGTCATGTCACAGGTTCTCGTCAGTGACACGGAGTGGACATGCTGGGATACCCCACCCCCCTGACAGCGAGAGTACCACGTGTCTGTCTTTCCTGCCTCATTCAGAATGCAGATGTAGACCGCCCAGATGCAGGGGACATCAGGGCCTTCAGGGATAGAGGCGCCTGTGTCCCTGGGATCTGTGCCTGCATCCGGGGATAATGGAAGGAATCTGCACCCTTGAATTCAGACATGGGGTCACACCTCCACCCTTGGCAATGAACTAAGTATGCCGTGTGTCAGAAATAAGCATTTATTAGGTGAAGGCACTAAAATTCTACTTATTTCTTTAAGAGCTAACTTTTTATCATGAGTGTACATCTGCCATATCACCGAACTGGTCAGTCACTGGAACTGCAAATGACCTTGACTTCCAAGGTCATTCCTGTTCAGAAAGTTTCGGCAAGTCCCTCGAGCTGCCAAGCGCCTTCCACTGAGGACCCTGCTCAAGCCCCTCAATCACTTCCGGACTCTGGGATAGCCTCACATGGTAAAAGTGGTTGTACAGGGCTAAACACTCACAGTGGCTAGATGCTGCTTTATAAACCTGTGGAATTCTACCACAACGGACAGACATACTCATAAACTATGCAAAATGTATTGAATCTATCTGCCACAAAACCTGAACTCTTTTATTATCTAAGCAAGCGAGACACAAGATAATGAAACAAAATACAGCTTACATGGTCCCAACATAAACACAACGTAAAATACAGCCTGAGCTTATGTGGCTCCCAACACCGTTCCTTTCACTCGTGCACACTGCTCACACCTGAGGAGGAGGGCTTTGCTTTGCTACCTGCTTGCCGGACGAGGGAATCCACCTAATTGTTCATGTCCCTAATTCTTGTAGGTGGCCGAAGGGCAGGATTCCAGGACACAGTCCGACTGGGCATGTTTGGAAGATTCTGAATGCCAACTTGCTGCACTCCTTTTACAAGTTCCATGGCCAGGATCTTCTGTTCCTGCAGGTTCAGGGCCCCGGCAACTTGGGTATCACTCAGCCCGGAGGTGAACGGATGTGCCTGCCCAACCCCCTCACCTTTGAATGTCCAAAGGATACTTGCTTGACTGGGCTCTGGTCCTTGTAATCTTGACAGAGAACCACAAAAAAATTCCCTTTGCTAGCCACCACGCAGGCTTTACTCAAAAGACTGACAGTGTTCTACCACGTGTCCAAAAAGTCTGTTCATTTTTTTCTGTGTGGAAAATTTTGAGACACCTTGTATAATAAATTAGGGCTTGCATATTTTTTCTCTTAATATTAGCTTTATTTCAAATATTGTAGAAAATTAATTCTGGGTAAACGTGCTTTTATATTGTATTTCATATTTTTATTATCTTTATATATGGAGATGTTTGGGACATCCTGTAAAAGACTTCTCTGGACTTCCATCCAACTGTCAGTGTTTAGAGGCACAGACTACTGTTCTACTAAGAAGACACGAGCAACATTTATTGTGCTTTTAAACTGCCTAGAAAGAAACACAATCTTTGAAAAACCTCAAAATGATTTCCACAAATGTTACGATTTACTTCAAATGGATTTTAAAATGTACTTTTTCCACAACTGTTAATTTTATCCACTTAGCTTTCTTCATTTTAAAGGAATTCTACATGTCTACAGGCAAACCTGACTTTACACACCTGTAAACTAATGAACCAAAAGGAAAGAGATAATTCTGAAGTCTACCAAAAAACATGAAGTCATAGGTAATTAAACCATAAAATCATTGGCTGTGGCTGTGCTTTAAAATTAATGACCAAAGTAATAAACATCACACCTGAAACCAGGGATCTTGAATATTAAAAATCTTGAAAACTAGTTTTTAGCTTGGCCATCTGGACCATATGTCCACAAACTCAACCTGGATAAAAAGTAAAAGTCTTGGCGCACCAAGGTCAGAACGTGGACATACATTTAATTGGCAGTGAAAACAAACTTTTAAACATTTCCACAAACAGCTCACTTTAAAAAAATTAAGGGTTATTAGAGAAAAGGTGTGGAGCTCACTACAAAATGCTAAAATTCTTAACTAAGCAGATGGCATCCATATATGCACATTCTTTTTTCTTAAAAAATTACTGGTAAAATTCAGTTAACTGGAAAGTATTTCTAAGCAAGTATAATTCATGTTACATGTAAAGGTACAGCAAGAAAATGAGTATAGCTGGGTGGGGAGTGGTCAGCGGGAGGAGATGTCCAGCACTTCTCAGGAGACCAGCTCAGCAGGGAAGGAAAGGAATGTGGATTTGTTCAGTACTGGACAGACCCCCGGGCACACAGACATCCTAGGGCTCCTTTCTAGGTGAGAGAAGGAAGGTATCTGATGCCTGCAATGGCTCAAACTCACCAAATTAGTTCACCCTCAGCTTTGGGGCAGGGATTTGGCTGAGTCCCTTCCTGACTTCCATACTGTGCAGTGTGCACACCGAATTAAGTGCAACTCTCCCGAGCTTCACAGACCAAAGTAAAGGTACGATATTTGTGAGTGAGAGGAAATAGATTAGTAAAATAAAGGTTGTTGTAAGACTCAGACATGAGTCTTAATCCTCAGGTACTGATTAACAACGAAACTTCAGGCTGCTAATTTTTTAAAGGAGAAAACGTCTCATTCTATCTAACTTGCAGGACTCTAGAGGAACTAAACCGGGGAATGAAAAGGTGAATGCAGCAAACTATTGTTATTTCCCTCGATAATAAGTGACTTTGCAATGACATTCCATTTTCTTTAAACGAGTAAAAATGTACTTTGACCGATATATGTTTTTCTATACATTTTTTCCTTAAAGGGGGAATGTTATTGTAGCACAGAAGATATTCTTTTCTATACTTTTTCCTTCCTTTTTTTCCTATATTTATTTTTTCTTAAAGGAGGAATGCACTGTAATATGTAAGTTAAGAATACCACACTAAATATCTCATACGCTTTTCTCAGAGATGTATAAAACTTTCTTCATAGACACCTTGCGACTTCAACGATTATTTTATCTGAAATTCACATGGCACATTGCGACCATAAGCATGCAGGTCTTTACTATACAAGAAGTTCAAAGCTAGGCCAAGACTCGCGCAGTTCTCAGGGTCAGCTGGGCTCCTCCAGGGGTGTCCCTTGGCCTTACATCAGAAAAAAGCAACACTGGTTCGTATTAGTTTCTCAAACTCGTCTAACATCAAACTCCTCCAACATTTTTAAAGTTTCCAAAGACTTCTGCTATTTATTAAATTTTTATTTTGAAATATGAGTTCACTAAAAGTTTCAAAAAGGTGCCAGAAAGTTCAGTGTACCCTTATCATGACAACAACACGCCGCAGGTCTGCACTGCAGCACCAGAGTGGGGAGCTCAATGTTGCTTCGAGGCTTATTCCCATTACACAGTTTTCCATGTGTGTGTGTGTGTCTGTGTGTGTGTGTGTGTGTGTGTGTGTGTGTGTGTGTGGTGTCCTGGCCAATTATTATCACATGTGCAGTTGCATGTGACGACTACCAAAATCAAAACAGACACGAAGCTCGTTCCATCGCACTGGGTGCCACCCTGGCCTGTGTACAGTCACATGCAACCTCTCCGCCCTCTCACCCCCGACTAATGGCAAGCCCTGTTCTCTTCTTAAATCCATGATTTTACTAGTTCCGGGAATGTCACGTAAAGAGGATTATATTTACATAACTTTGTGACCTGGACTTTTCCACATACTTCCCTGAGATGTACCGAGCTTTTGCATATGTCAATAATTTGTGCCTGTCATCATTGTGTATTGTGCCACCGCGTAAGATTACTACAGGGTAACTTTTTAGACAAGTTTTGGTGCTATTTTAAAATATAAGCACTCCAAAAAAAGAAAATATTCGATAAGAATATACATTCAATTTGTAATGGACACATTTTTCGTATGCTGCATAAAGATATTTAGAGAAATCAGACTTTCATCAGGCTTGAAAACATATTCTAAAAAGAGAATTTTTTTCTAAAGAAGAGTTTAGTTTCTAAGTCCTGAAAATGTCATACATCCTTTTTAGCAGTTCTATTTGTCCGTGGAAGAATTGTGCCTACATCTGAGAGTCTGATAACTCTCCATTTGGTTATTTCAGTATTTTACATATCAAGCTAGGTTAGATTATTCAAACTAATAAGGACTACATTAATAAAATAGTTTTATATAGTTAATTATAAGACATTATTATATTGGGTGTTGACAGAACAAATTACAAAATAAAAGAACTCTACTTTTGCCAAAGGACATATACTATCAGGCAGGAATAAAAACTGGAAGATTCGACATTTATGACATTGTATAAAGACATACGTTACAAAGGGAATTCTAGATGCTACCTGACATGTCACTCTGGAAACGCATTACGAGGAACTTACATCCTTTGACCTACAAGCTCACTGTTCTTATGAAATAAACAGTATTAGCCTTTTACAGCAAGGTCAACATCCTAGTGCATTAATACTGGTTTCTTTCTCTTATCTGGTTGTACTGATTTTAATTAACTAACATGATCCCTTAATTCGTTTCATAAAAGTCATTCAAATGCTGAAACTTTTCTTATCTTCTCGTTGACCTCAACAGTTGGGCGTGCAACACCGATGAAACAAGTGGCTTCAACACCCAGGTGCGACCGGAATGAAAGGCTCTGATGCTTCTGTTTCCGTAACTGCATCAGATCCGACCTGTACAAATACATCCGGGGTCGTGAGCCCACCAGTTCTACCCTACTCCATCCTGTGATTCTTTCTGTAGCTGCTTGCGCTCTCTTCCAGCTGCTGCTTTTACCGTGAGTGTTTTAGGGTCATTCATAAATGGTGGTGAATGACTTGACTAACAAAATGACCTCTGCAGAGGCCGCTCCCCCTTCCTCTCTCCTGCCCTTTCTGGTAACAAGCATTAATTAATAAAAACTGTTGAACCGGTGCACCTCCTGTTATTGCCCTGCAATTTATGGTGACCCTCAATTCAATTTTCATTTGATTTAAAAATTTACTTTTCATATATTAAGTTTTAGGATTTATACTTCAGAGGTGTCCATTATAAAATTCTCCATTAAAAATAATAGGTCCAATTATTGGCATAATTATTTTCTTTTAATATTTGCATCTATTATGATTGCAAATCTGTCTCAAGGACATATTCTCTTTAAATTCTGAAAAAAAAGTGTAGAGCTATTAAAGGCAATGTGTCCACTATGCCTAGAAAACAAACGTGGATCCTACCTTGTTCATAATATCACCATCACCTCTACCACGACTGCTACCCCAAAAAACAGCTCCTCCGTGTTAACAACATCCTGCAGTGAAATGACCCAAACTTAACTGGTCAGCCCAAGTCGCATCATCATCGGCAGACAGACAACTGCAACTGGAACCTTGGTACTCTGGCTTTCATTCCCCAATAGCAGAATGATTATTACAGGAATGTATAAAAATAGGACCTTTTCTGGGGAAATTCTGTATCTCCAGTGCTTCTCTGACTTGGAAATTGACCCAAGCTGGCACTGACGGCCTTCACTTTATTTTCAGTGCTGTGGAACTTCCTAGGTAGTTTGGTTATTTTATGACTAAATTGTCCTGTCCGTGCTGGAGATTGGGTCCAAGAAGGCTGGGGCTGTAAACTCATCCTAGGCGGCATCCTACACCTGAGTTACATTATTAATATGTTTTTATTGGATGCATGGTGATTGCATAGACTTGCGGGTTGCTATGTAATGCTGCAGTGTCACAATGCAGTCGTGCTAAGTGACACGACTGTCACCTTAGACACACATCATCTCTTCGTGCTGGGAACACTAAAAAGCCTCTCGATGAACTATTACAAAATAGTCTGTTAACACCAGCAATCACAGTTGTCCCTGTGCGGCACAGGATGTGAGAAGCTCCGCCTCTACCCAGCTGCACCCCGTGCCGCTGCCTATCCTCTCTCCATCCTCGTCTAGTTTCTCGGGACTTAATTTCCTAATTCTAAAACGAAGAAATCGGATTAGTTTCTTGAGCAGATTCCAGCTCAAAAAGCTGATGAATGAGATTCATCCTTTAGTTCAGTTAAAACGTGAGGATGTTTTCAAGGTCTATGAAAAAGACACGGAAGTAATGCAACTTTCCCCTTCACACTGTCATCTGCCTGGCGTTTTGCTTTATAAAGTTTCGCTTTCATTTAAATCCGTCTTTCTCATCCTTGAAGAAGACGTCAGCGGTAAGCAGCATCTTAATGTGCCTAGGGCTACCCTTCCCCTCGCCTGTTTCCGCGCGTCCAGCACTATTTCTCGATCCCGGGCACACTTCTCTCCCGAGATGCTCATCAACGAAGAGACACACACATTGTTCACAGCTGTGGGTCACCTACCGAGCCCCCCGTTAGCCTGTGGACTACAGCACGAGGCATGAGGATGCCGAGTCACAAAACTATACTTTGCACGGTAAAATTCCAGTTAAAGAAGTTAAACCTATAACTTTGCTTGAAAACAACTCAAGTTGCATCAAAGAGAAGTCACACTTCCTCAGTATTTCTAACAAGTGAGTGAATTTACGAATAATGCAGACGCCCAGAGGAGACAGGCCACCTTTGACCCACAGTCCTTGAGGAGGACAGTCTGGAAGGCACCCCCTGCTGGCTCTCTGCAACAGTGCAGTGGCTGCTGTCTCCTCAGAAGGCTTGGAGCCCTGTCCCAGAAGGCCTGTGGCTGCATCCCCAACTGGATGGACCACAACTGCACGCTCCTCTGTGCTCCTGTACAAGAGGTTCACAGAGCGTCCAGAGCCTGCCACCACTATGACCCACTTCACTAAGAGGACAACTTTCCTATCGCTTGGATGGAATGCAGTGGGATGCCTAAGTGTCCTAAGTACGCGTGCAGAGACTGAACCCACAGGTAGGCTCACATACCCGTGGTGGCTCCAGATTTCACTCTAAGAACATTCGCCCAAGGACTTTTGCAGAGACATTTTGTAAAAACATTATTTTGGGAATCTTACTTGTAACTAGATTGGCTTCAACATAGTTACTTCCCAGAGAAATACACTCTTCTTGGAAGTCTTCCCCAAATACACCCTGCATTGCAGAATGTTCAAAGATTATAATTTATGAGGAAACAAACAAATAAATGAAAAGAATGTGTGGTTGTATAACCCCTCTTCCCCACACACAAACGCAAGTGTGGTATCTGACATTAGCCAGGGAACAGTGAATATAATAGTGTCTTTATTTAAATTTCCTGATATAAGCCAAACGAGGGGTTTGCCCATGAATTCTTTCCAACCAAGAGTGACAAGAGAGCAGGCTATCACATGGTTACAATTTATGATGTCACGCTGACATATGAGAACCAGCTCATTAGCTAGCTGAATGATAGAAGATGGTCCGTCCCATTGGTCCTCAAACAGGAGATACATTCCTCCCTGAGAGACCACGATAAATGCAATTTATTCTCCTTGATTCGACCAGCTTGAATGGAAAATTCACCCTAGAAAATCAGACACTATAATTCCATAATTTTATTACTGTTCCTGGACAAATGTGTCTAATATGCCAGCAGCCTTCGATTATGACTTGCATGTTCTGCAGCAAGAAAGCAGGTGAGGGAAGAACCCGTCAGGAATTAGTGGCTGTGGTGCAGGACTCAGCTAATAATCTCATCATTCTTCTTTTTTATTGTTCTCTAGTTTATGAATGACAATCTACTCACTGCCTATTGTTATAAATATTTTAGTTTAGCAATGGCATTATGTATCCATAAGCAACGAGCGAGGAAGCCTTCTCAGTCCTCACGAGCAGGGAGCCTACATTGCCGAAGTGGCTTTCGACCTACTAGACTTATTTCTCACTTCAGCTATCACACTTGCTTATCAACTCAGCATTGCTGCTTCTGCCTTAACTGTTTTATCTACTGTCTGGAACCAAAATGAATCTGCCTCGTCAACTTTCCCTCTAGGCCATACAGTCTTCTAAGCCGTTTGTATTCTTTCAGAGACACTGTTTTTGACCCAAAACACAGAGGAGAAAAACCCTAACTGTGAGTGAACTTTTCTAACAGTCACATGTTCAGCATTGTGGCAAGAACTGTGACAAGATGCATGTTGGTGACAGCCAATCCACAGGCTGCCAGTGGCGAGGCCTGACAGGCTCACGGGCACGGCCCTCCCAGACGGAAGCTCAGAGCCCTGTTCACCACTTCACTCATGTCAGAACCCTTCCAAATTCCGAAGGTTTCGCGCAGTCTGGAACACTGTCGCCTGGCGTCCACAAGGCCACTCTACGGAAGGTAAACACAACCCAGGTACCACGAGTGACATGGGGTCACGTTGCCTGAGCTATGGTCCTCAAAAATAAGAACAACTTTAGAATGCTACATCTAAAACAACTCCTGAGAACTTCCTGGAGACTGTGAAAGTTGCTCTAAGTTAGCAATGTCCTCCCCCCGCCCCCCCTTTTCATTTTGTTTTCTTTCTTCATTTTCTCTGTTCCAGTTACTAGCCCTCATCCAACCTGGAAAGCCCTATCTGCTTCCTCGGCCCACTTCCTCACTAGGCCTTCTCTGGCTTTACTTCTGCTCCCAATGCATCATTTCTGAGGCCAGCACCTTCATATCCTCTCAAGGAATGTCTCAAGATGTATTGTACTACATAAGACCAGTAAATAATACTTTCTTTCCTACTCTTTCCAGAGCACTGTGGTTAAATGTTGAGCAAAATACAAGTGGAGGCTCACCAGTAGGCAACAACTAAGAATGTAATCAGAAGCGTGACGTTTGGTATTTGCCACCCTGGCCACGCGAACCTCTACAGAGTGTCGATGCTAAGCTCTCCACCCAATTGGACGCAACACATGAGGGACAGTGTAGCATGGTTAGGATTCACCTGCCATCAGCGCTGACGTGCGAGCCCCACATCAGGCTTCCCTCACGGGTCATGGCTTGGAGACCTTTAAGTACTGGCATTTCCAGGATGGTGACGTACCAGGATGGTTCTAAAGCTCGCCGCTGAGTTCACTGTCCGCACAATTTCCATCGTCTGAGCTCACAGAAGGCATTCCGTATCTCAACACATACAGTCGTCCACTGCTGAGTAATCAACCACCACGGTGCTCAGGGGCTGAAACAACGCTACCTGAGTGGGATCCTCCTGTTTCTGTGGAGCTCTGACGCGGGGGCTTCCTCGGGCAGCTCTAGTGCAGGGTCCTGGAGATCACTCACAGTCGGGATTCTCACCGGGTCCGTGCCTCACCTGACGGCGAGTCTGGCTGGAGGATTTGCCCCTAAGAGTTTGCTCATGGCGTGGGCTTTGTGGCGGGTTCAGGACTTCTCCTATCACACATGATAGTTCCTCCACTTACGATGTCTAAGACCAAGGGGTCTCTTTTATTCAACAGACCGATGTTGAATATTCACTCTGTGCAGAACACCGTGACATCACAAAATAAAGGAGCAGGCATGTCCGACTCTGTCACGTGACACGGTCACGCCTGCTGAGGGGTAACAGACATGCATGTGTGCGTGCAAGCACATGCACAAACACACACGCACAAAGGACTTCAGTGACTGGACAGAGCTGTGATGGGCAACAATCGGGCAGCTTACAGAGAGAATTCTGGAGTGAGCTGGCACTGAGCCTGAGCAGTGTGACTGGCGACGCAACACGGGGAACGGAAGGCGATTTGCCGTAAGCCTCGGGGTCCAGGGATCAGGGCGCCTCTGTGTTCCTGCCTCCTTTGTGTGGTACAATTAATATGTTTCCAGGTTAGTGCAACAGGTATTAGAAGAAGCTGACGATGAACAGATACAAAAGAAGATTTTTTAAAATTGCTGGATTATGTGTGATAACAGGTAGATACGGTTCAGCGACGGGGAGGCAGAGCCAGCAGCTTCTACCTTGATGGTAAGACCTAATACCGCATCTCAGCCAGGGACGGAGGAGGGGACGGCACTGACTATTCACCAACTATTCAAATTAAGCACAGCTGATCACCATGCTTTGTTTGGTTTGGATTTGGTCTCTGACTTTTGCAAAACCTCTACAGCCCTCTGCATCCCGAGAGTGCACTGAGAAAGGCAAATGGTGAAAGGGACCCTGGCTGGAGATTAAGAACTGTGGGATACCAAAGCGGAGGCTCTGAGAGGGCAGCCCAGAAAGCCGGAGAGACCTTCCCTAGCCCGAGAGGGCAGACACGCCGCCGCCGAGCTCCGAAGGGCCAAGGTCAGGGCCAGAGCGAGGGGGCAGGCCTACTGTCAGGCCTCCCGGTAACTGAATTACAGTCGTAATTGGGTTCTTGGGATCAAAGATTGAAAATGTGAAGTCGAAGAGGAACACCTACTTCCCGCGGGCTCTGCAAAGGTAACGACAGCCAGCTGAATTGGCCTAACTTTTTTTCTCGGAAACTCTTCGTAGAGAACATAAACTGAAAAGCCGGCGATCCAGCCAGCTTTGTGGTTCGTGCTACGGGTCCAAGCTCTGACTCTACCTCCTGCTACACCTCAGCGCTGGTTTTGTGTCAGCGGCCAGGCTGGAAAGGTTCCAGCACTACCAGACCATTCAATGTCCCCCGTGGCAGACTCAGACCCAACCTGAAGGCCCATGTGTAACTGGGGTTTCCATGTACTGAGTGTCCCGGCTCCCTAGGAGTGCTAGGCGTGCCCTCTGGACAATGCTTCTCAGCACACAGATGCCATCGCTCCCTCCTCTGCCCTGGGCTACACGGGGCACCCTTCTGTCATCAACAGAAGGTGGAAATGCCCATGTTCTTTGGATGAAAAGATTCATTTACCTCTCTATTTTCTATGTGAGAGGAAAAAAGCAGGTATCTGCCCAATTTGTACTGCATTATGTGCATTCCATTTTCAAAACGTCATTTCAGAGAAACGACTGCAGGAATCAGTAGCTCCTTTCTCCCCCTTTCCCCCCATTTTCTCCCCTTCAGAGCCCAGAGCTGTCCGGCAGCTTCGTCATATGCACCTGGGCTGTTTTCGTAGCACTAGCAGCAGTGGCTGAGGAAGATTTCCTGGGGAAGAATAATCCCAAATTCCTTGGTGTTTAGGAAAACTATGATCTGAATATGAGAAAAAAATAAAGTCAGTACGGTATGAAATATTTCTGAAGTTTGTTTTAAGCAAATCTTCAAACTTCTAGTTAGAAATCATGCAGCATTCAACCCAAAATTCACTAAAATGAGCCTGAAGCCACACGCAGAAGGTCCCACCACGGGAAAGCAACTTGTGACACCAGCCTTTAGCTCTACGTTAAAGCACAGCCACATAAAATAAAGTTGACACAAATGTCGATGGCATGAAGTTAAGCTTTAAGGGCAGCACCTGAAACTCAAGAAATGATCATGTACAATTGTGTGGAGTAAAAATGTGAAAGGAGATACTCAGGTTAGTTTTACTTGATAGGTCTGTTCGCAACTGTCTCTCTCTTTTTCAGGCTCTTCAAATTTCTTTCAATTAAAAATTTCCTTTCCATTAAAAAATTCACTTAAAGTAAAAACATGACATGTGCAGTTGTGCACCTGTGCACACTGTATGTAAGAAACGAGTCAGGGGACACAGACGGTTACTTTCTGACTCCAGTGTGGCCCATGGCTCAGATCCAACTTCCCATATTGCTGACTCACAGGCGCTGAGGTAACGGGCTGTGCAGGTAGGCAGTGAGAGCAGCAACCTTCAGCAGGTGCCCTGGAAGGAGTACCGCAGGAGTGGGCATGTCAGCTGTGTGTGTGTGTGTGTGTGTGCATGCGCGTGCGTGCGTGCGCGTGCAAAGAGAAGATGGCCTGCCATATGGGTGGGCATTACTTTTGGCCCACTTGGTGTGCACAAGAATGTGTGTGACTTCCTTTATGCAAATAAATCTTGGCATTTGGATTATTTCTGGCAAAAGAGTAAGTGCGAAATTAGGCCCCAAAATAGCCAAATGGCAAGTTAGTTACATAAATGCAGTCTGGTATACCAAAATGCAGAAACTCTGGGTTGGTTTCTGCATGATCGGTGTTAGTTTTCGTCTTTGGGACAACTATGATTATTTGCTTCCCTCTTGCTTTCGAAACTCGTACTCCCTATGGGACTTCTTAGGATGTAAAATGTGTGAAGTTTTAGGAGAACGGTTCCACTTCTGCCAAACAATAACCTTATGCATGAGTTAAGTACAGACCATTGGAACGACAAAAACGATGGTCTCACGGGGACAATATGGGCAGAGTGACACCCATGTTGAGCAGCAGAGTTGCAAACCCAGATGCACTGAAATCAAGAACTGGATGATGGGCTCATGTGGGCATTTGTCACTCATCTGTCCTGGGACTTTGATAACTGAGGAGCAAGCGAGCTTTGTAGTTTCAGGCCCGTAACATG
The DNA here is from genome assembly GCA_004027205.1 of Ctenodactylus gundi. NCBI lineage: Eukaryota > Metazoa > Chordata > Mammalia > Rodentia > Ctenodactylidae > Ctenodactylus > Ctenodactylus gundi. The sequence goes on along the minus strand of PVKB01004855.1, from coordinate 103,668 downwards.
GAACGACTGTATGCGCGCGGGAACGCGAGTCACTGTGGGCTGCAGGGGCTGGGGCACCAGAACGCTGTTGGAACGCCTTCCCCTTTACTGCAGACCCACGCGGCAGTTCTCTGGCCACGAACTGAAAAAGAATACTAATGATCTAGGGAAGACCAAAAAAGAGCGATGGTGCCCACATCTCGCAGACTTTTTTTTTAAAAAAAAATTGATTGTAGTGTATTTTAATTTATTTCATTTCTTCAAAGATCAAAAAGGACCCCTGAGGCAAATTGTGCAGAATATACATCATAACATTCTAAATTGCATGACATTACTTGTATAAGAAAACCAAACTGCGTATTGCAAACAGCTAGACACTGAGCAGACAATATCTTGTATATGAATTTTCATAGGCGCATTTACCCCTATGCCTGTTGGCTGATGGATCCATCATAATAAGCTAAATTAACAAAATAAATAAAATTAAACAGTGAATTTAATAGTAAATTGGTAATTATAGTATATCCATGTGACAGACACCCCAGTCAGAATCTACATCCGTGGTACAACATGGATCAGCCACTTACTGTATGAGTCTGTTTACATAAATGTTGAGAAAAAACATGGCTGCTTAGGGGTCAGCAGGAAAGGAGAGGAAGTTTCCTTCAGGGGATAAAAATACGTTCTAAAGTTGATTATTATGAGTTTTGCACTGTGAATATACTATATATTAAACTACAGTCTACACATAAGTGAATTATATTGTCTATACATTGTATTTCAATATACCTATTTTCAAACAGACAAAGAAATACACCACGATCCCTTAAAAGATTGTTCTGATTTTCAACATTTTCTCTAGCAAAAATAATGTCTGAGTTCATACAAACACCTAGACCATACATTTACATGACAGATTCACACACAATACACGTGAGTGTGGGTGCGCATGCGTGCACACACACACACACACACACATCAGGTGTATTTTCTCTAGCTAGATTTTGAAAACTGTCTTTAAGACAAGTTCTTATGTCTCAAAGCCTTCGCGAGATGGCCAGGCTAATTTTAACTTGTCCAATCCGTGGCATTTTCACTATTTCCCAGGTGAGACTATGTCACAAGATAGTAAGATCTCAGAGGACTTCGTTTCTTTCTAGTCAGTTGAAATTCTCCTGACTTAATTTTGCCCATTACTTCTCATTACATCCCTCTGGACAGCCCCAGCTCTACTCCCTCCAAAGCGACCCACCCCTCTCCCAGGCACTCGCGCCCTACTCCCCCTCCCCAGTGGGATCCTGCTCCAGTTGCTGTGGGTTACTGGGGTGCTCTGAACCCCGCCTTGCCTCTGAGAGCCTGGAATAAGTCCAAAGCTTTTGTTTAATCTCGGTCCAGTTTCCACATGCAAAAGCTTGTCACTTGCAAAAGTGCAAACAAAGCAAATGTATGAGCCATGTCTCTAATTATATATGTATAAATCAAATATGTATACTTAAGACATAGTCTTGACTGTGAATAAAGTGAACCTACCGTATCTATTCCCAGTGAACACGCTCACTACTTATTCCAGGGACAGGTGGAAAGGATGAAATTTATATTTTTAATGTACAACAAGTTAAAAACAACTGCTATCCCTAGCACTTTTTATTCAAAGAAAACACATAGGATTAATTCAGAAAAGTATTCCAAATGCTGAAAGTGTACTGCTGGAAAGAAAACGAGACGAATGAACATAACATGCTTCATTTTAGGAGCTCTTTGAGTTCGACAAAATAATCTACATACTGTATCTGATACTAAAAATCAAAACTTAGTTTGAAACATATATGTGAATTTACTGAGGATATAAGCAGGGAGGTATCATTAAATTGTTGTTGAAATAATTTTCATGTTTGCCTACTTCGTCAGAAAATATGTACATATATATATATATATATATATATATATATATATATATATATATATAGTGACAGGATCTCACCCTGTAGTCCATGTTGTTTCTGAGCTCAGCTCAATGTGTAGCTCAGGCTGGCCCTGAACTCACAGCAGTTCTCCTGCCTCAGCCTCCCGGTGCTGGGATTACAGAATAGCACCACCGATTTGCTTTAAAAAAAAATTCCTTGTGGCAACAGTGAGGCTAAATCTGGTATTTACAGATATGTTATGCTCTGTCACAAGGGCTTCATATATATTATCTCCTTTAGCCTTCAGTTAAAAGTTCGCCATTACAGTAAATCCGCCTTTACCAATTGGAAAATGGGAAGCTGCAGGTGTTAGGTAACTTGCTTAAGTTCTCATAGCTGAAAGATGTCAAGGTCCTTCAAGTGGACCAGTATCTGCCACGAAGGCATTCTGCCTATTGAAGAATTTTAAGTCATTCGACAGACACCACTGGTTCTAGCTGTCTGGGTAACTGTTCCAATCTACAATAAGATGGATCAGTCCCAACGCCTGGCAACTCTCTCTTACTAAGTGAACCCAACTTCCCTGCTCTTCAGCCACGCAGATCTCCTCTGGCCACTCACACAGCACTGGTCACGGATGCAGGGGCCACCACGCAAGGCGAGATGGGCAAGTGCCCAGGTAGGGGTACGACATCCAGATCTTTTCCCACTCTCTCCAGGGACAGCTGCTTGGGGGCTACGTGAGAAAGGTGGAAAAAGCAATGCTTTCCTTCCCCCCTCTGGCCCGCCTCAGGGCTCCCGCAGCTAGGTGTGCTGGTGGCTTTTCTGGCCGCGAACTCACTCATTGTCTGGTATCTGAAGCTGATGTTTTCACAAAATACATCACAGGGTTTCCTCGAGTGGGTTCCCACTCAGCCAGGTGTAACACCTTCTCAGCCACAAAGGGCGTGCTGGTAGGTGTGTAAGGACGTTCTCCTGCAGGGGGCAGCATTCCTGCATCGCAGCACAGTGGCCTCGTGCCCAACAAACTTCCACGTCATAAGAACCACAGACATGGACACCACCCTCATCTCAGCGAACAGTGACAGAAGAAGCTTCTCCCTTGCAGCCACCACTCAGTCCGCCCAATCACCGACCAACTAGTCATCAAAACAAGGAAATACAATTCTCGCCTTTTCATCCAATGGTCATGTCCAATCTTAAGAAAACACTTCTCGTAGAGCATTCCTTTTTCCCTTTAGCATTTTTTCTTCAAGCACGTTTCACCAAAAGGCCACCTGTCTCCATTCTGGCCTTACTCTGACTGAGAGAGGAGGTGGTGGAGACTCTTGGCTCCCGACCATGAGCTGGAACGCCTGGTGCTTTGCCCAACCGCACCCTTCAGAAGCTCTCGGAAAATGTGATTCCCAAGCCTCACTGTCCTGTCAGCAGGAGGTCCGCCTGCACCCCAGTATAACAAGAAGACTCACCCCACATCCAAGGACTTTTGACACAAACCTTTCAAGTTTTAACTCACGTTTTCTTTTTAAATCAAGCAAGGATACCTCTTAAAATGTACTCACAGCCCTGCGTTAACACACCTGACATTAAAACCTAAGAGTCTGGCTATTTAAGATGCTACAATAAGTGACAAGACTTCACACATCAATCATAATTAATATAAAGACTAAATACATGTCATTTTCATTTCAAAATTATAACAAATGAGACCCGTTACTGTGCACGACTTTCTCCTCAAGCCAAACAGGTCTAGTCCAGGCTTCCAGCCAAAAAACGCCCAGGGATCCACACCCATGCCCCAGGACACAGGAGACCTGCGAAGTGCTCTAAGCACCGGGAGGACAAACACGCCCAGAGCCACAGAGCCTTCACTGCGGGAGCACGATGTCTCCTCAACAGAGCTTTTGACCTGACTTCCACGGGAGTCTCCACACGTGAAGGATGTTCACACGTCTCAGGTGGAGGGAGGGAGCTAACTGGGACCTGAGCAGTCGCTACGAGCCTGGAGGATCTGATATTTCTGTGAATGTCAGACTCATTTCTGTGAAATAATAAAAGTTACCCCCTTTTGAACTGTCATGGGAAACCAAGCCCCATCCCAGCCCCGCCAGCAGGCCTCAGGGCAGCCACACCAACTTCTCCGAGTGGCTGTGTTTAAAGCCCCGTTGCAAATGAGACAATTAGGATTGCGTTCTCTTCTGTCCCAACCCCATACCTACACTGAAACGTAGATGACGCCCAGGAAATGTGCACGTAAATAAGACTCCCTTCAGCGAAAACACGCAGAATGTCTCACTACCCTTTGATCGACCATCATGAACCAAGTGTGCTGGGTTTGCGCGGTCATGCTTGGACTGACAGAAAATAACCAGATAAAGTGTATCACACATTTGCATGTTACTTACAATCCCTGCATTTTAGCCATTGCAGTATTTATTATGAGGTATTAATGAATAATTACACTATATTATTCACAATGTCCTGTATTAATAATTATAATGCTGTTTTAATGGTATTATTGGTGTTGCTTATTCCTAATATTCCCTCTTTCATCCAAATATAAAATTGTAATTGCTTGGGTAAATATTACCACTTGCAGGCAAGTAAGAAGAATTTGAAAAAAAGAAGCCCAGTCAGGCCCAGAAAACAAGACCTAGCGACAGGTGACTTTGCTCAAAGGATAAACCTGTGTTGTTTATCCCAGTTGTATCTATTTTTTAAAGTATCTTCAGGAAAACATGAACATTCACTACAGCAATTACATCTCAAGGTCAGATGATGTCTGACTTTTTTTTTTTTTTAGCCAATTTGTGGGGCTGGAGGAGGAGCTCAGTGGTTAGCACGTTTGCCTAGACAGGACGAGGTCTTGAGTTTGATGCCCCAGCACCACACACTGTCCGGGCGTGGCGGCACACGCCTTTCACTGTGGCACTTAGGAGGCTGAGGCGAAAGGATTGCTATGGGTTTGAGGCCAGCCTGGGCTATGTAGTGAGTTCGGGACCAGCCTGCACTACAGAGCGAGACCCTGCCTCAAAATGGATAACTAACTAAAAAACTAACTTATGATCTTCCACTTTCTAACTAGAATAATGTGATTCTGACGTACTGGTAGTTCTGAGGATGAGCGCGCTGGCGGTGATGAGTCTGACAGTTAAACTTGATTAACATTTCATTACATCGGTATTCACCGGTACTAACCAGGAGCGTTTTCCTATGAATCACAGCTCTTACTGGAAATCCAGGAATAAGTTCATAATTAGCAAAAATGAACTGTAACTCTGAGTAACTGCTGGTAACAACCATCAAGTAGACTGTGTCAAAATAATAGTTTTTGATCCATATCCTAGTTTATATGCTGCACGTATTCACTGTAGTGATAATTTTGAAGTAGTTATACTGACTTGTTAGGAGGGGCTTTCAGAGGAGGGGAAGGGCGCTGGGGGAGGAGTGCTCTGTCAGCGACATGAGCATCTGTGAAGCACCACCATGGAGTCCGTCCACCTGTACATTTCACACGTGCTAACAACCACAAATCGCTTGTTCCCTGATGGGTGCCTAGGAATGCATTCTGCGTGGTGTTCTGACTACAGACAAAAACTTTTCTCTGCCGAAGAATTTTTTAAAGCAGTGAGAACAGGCAAGTTATTTAGCAGTTACGAAATTACAAAGGTATAGTAAAATACAGAATTTGACATCATTCACTTATTGTGCACTTATTTTAAGCTGCATTTCAAATGAAAGATGTATTTAGCTTTTAAAATACAAAAAATTTGTACGTGGGGATGAGGGCAGGGGTGTGGCTGAGTGACAGGAAGCCTGCCTAGGCTTTCAAAGTTGTTGGTCAATACCAGCACCACAAACCAAATAAAACGAAGTTTTAAAATGAAATTTTTAATCACCACTTTTAAATACAGGAGACTTGGGGCTAAATTCCATAAAACAGTAGGCACTTCACATAAATGCATTTAAGTAGTTTAATCAGCTCTAAGAGAGGAATTATTTTCAGAAATTCCCACACAAAACATTAATACACTGAAAATAAAGTTCTATTGAAAAGAAAACTTTTGAGCAGTTATCATTATCTACTTCTTTCAATGTTTTTTCATAGTACAATGGGGACATGTCAGACTGATTTGGAAAAGTTTAAGAGTGACCTCTGAGCAAGCAGAACTTATTTTCAAGGAAAACAGGTCAAGGAAGCCCCACATCTGAACTACCCATGAGACTGTTTAAAATTATCCCTCAAATCAGAGATGGATCCATTGAAAACACACACACACACACATTCACACACACACACAGAGCAAAAGCGTACTGTACACATACACACATGTACATCATGTGATATTTATATGACTAGATAATCATTAGGTTTAGATTACCTATCCCAGATATAACAGTACCCTGGAAATCACAGCAAGAAAAGACTTTGGTAACCAACTATTCGTATTTAAAATGAAAATATTCAGAGTGCCGGAAAGATGATTAAACCTCTATATATACATTTTAAAAATCTAAATGATAAGATCTGTAATTTCCACCTGAGAAGATAAAGAAAAATGACATAGCTATGAATATAGCGTAACAGCAACATGAATGACTATGTACTCATGTATAATGACTCTGTGAAGACTTTTATATTAGAAAATGCAAATTAAGCTTCCCATTATATACTAAATACATCAGGAAACATCACTACAGCAAATACCAAGGATTAGAAATAATTCAGGCCCCGCCTAAAGTTTATTCTTGTGTAGGCGAATTTTGTGAGGTAGAAGCTACAGGTAGAATGCTTATCAGCCTCAGTTCCAAGTAACAAATACATCGTATGTGTCAGAAGGACTTACTTCAGTGTGTAATAATTTTGCCTCATTAAGAAGGAAAAGACCAACAGGTAATATTTGTTATTCATTCGTTTAATAAATGTTAGACAGTTTCCTGAATATGCTGTCTACGCAGCTGATAAATCCTGCATTCTCTTTGATTATTCATAGCAGCAAATCAACACGAAGACATGGTACTTCTTGAGAGCTGCACTGGACAGAAAATTTCACTTACTGGCGAACTTAATTCACTCGGTTAAAGGTCCCTGTCCCTAAAACTGTCCCCTCAGGGGCTCATTTACAAGCTTGAGATTCTCCGAACTCTTAGTACATCTTTCTAGAACTGAAACATGATTTGGAAAAAAAAGGGGGGCAGTCGCAGTCTGCACCTTCTCAGCTTCCATTTAATGCCAACTTCTTTACACACATCACACAGGGTCTCAGAAGGAAAACAGAGCTCAGTGAAGGGAGTAGTTTCAAAGGGTTAACCAAAATGTACTTCGAATCTTCAAAAAATAAATGGAAAGGCTTGCCTAGAAATGAACACAGTACCACTTCAATCCCAAAGATCATTTCACCCATTACAATATTAGCCCCCTTTCTGGTGACGCAGCTAATTTTGAAGTGTATGTGATTCTACAATATAAATCTTGCAAAGAGTTTTTTGTGTATTTTTTTCCCTTTTATACCCAGCTTCAAAGAAGGGGCCAACATTTGGAGATGACAAATAATTCGACTGAACAAATGGCAAACTGTCACTAATGTATTTATTTACATTTCCAGTGCAAAAAGATTGGTCAAGCCACTTGAGGGTGATACGGGATGTTTATAGTGACTTGATTTACTTGGAGAAGGCAGGGGGAAAGGTGTATCCTTAAAAAGTGAAACCACACTCTTGAAATTAGCTGGATACCCACAACCTTTCATACCTTTCGGGTTGTGTGTACTGTGTGTAACCCAAGGGCAGGTGGAAGCCCACATCCCTGCAGGGCCGGGGTAGGAAGCCAAGTGGCCCCGCATCCTGAGAATCCCACACTGAGGACAGGAGCCGGCAGACTCTAGGTGGAGAAGTTACGGCTGGATCACAGTGTGTTTATCAAACAACTACGCGATTGACACAACGAGCAAGCCACCGGTTTAGATGCCGGTTATAAGAACAGTGGGGAGCAAGGCAAACGTCCCCCCTTTTTCCGCTCGCAGGCTGCTAATACTGGACACACTGCACTGTCTCCACACTTCCTGGAGTGTGAATGAACACAAGCTGTAAGACGGTAGAAAGAGAAGAAACAACAAGAAAGAAAATGGTGGTAGACGCTGTATGTAGTCTAGGGCACCTGGCAGGAAACCTGCTCAACGACCTGAAGCCTGTGCGTCAGCTACAGCTGATCAATCGATTTCTCTATTTAATACAATACAGTAAGAACATAAAACATGGCTGGAAGACTCTTTAGCCCCGTTAGATTTCCAAAACTCCAGAGGGTGCTGCAGTACTCTACCTCTTGTGACAGGGCCAAGTCCATCTCTAGACCACAGCAGTTACTAATATTTAAGTTCGTTAATTGCGACAACTCTGTGAACTACGATCTATTGGTCTCTGCTGTCTCCTTTGACGATGCTAAGCAGAGATCCAAAACCTCAGAGCATCTTTGGGGACTGTATAACGTAACGTAGATGGAAGGTTTTCTTTTCTTCGTCACTTTTGTTTCCCTCTGAAGACTGGCCGATTACGAAGTGTGACAAATGAAATGCTCACAAACAGTGCACATGGCAGTCACGGCAGAGAAAAAGAGCCTCACACACCCAACTTCTAAGCATCAGATCCACACCAAAATCGGGTGGGTGCACGTGGTTAGCTCTACCATGTCGCTGACCGTTATCAAGTTTGTATTGATGACTACGTTATAAAGGTTTTTTTATTTGCTTGGAGTTAATTTTGTTTTACTCAAAGGTAACCTCCGATATTACAGTTTTCAATTTTATGTTCTAGGATTTGATATTTCATCTTAGCCTGGGATACACAGACATTAGCTATGACTCCAATCCTCAAGTCGTCTACAGATTAAATAACAACATCGCTATACTTCCAGCTAGAACTTCATGCAATTTTAATTCAGTTACGGCAAGGACAGAGTCCTTTAGGAATAACTAGGAATCTCCCGCTATGGATATAACAGTGTTCGGACACAGACAGTTACCGTCCCCGAGCGGCACAATGTTCAGCATGTGCATCTGTGTTTTCCAGGTAGCTGTGTGAGACACCCACTGTGGTCGGGATCTGAAATTTCCCCCAAAGTCTCATGGATTTGAAGGTCATGGATCATCTACAGAAACGTGTGCGGTTGGGATGGGGGCCTGGTCAGGAGCGATGGATTATAGGTGTGTGACGGAAGACAGGCATGTGGATTGGATTACAGGTGTGTGATGGGAGCTTAAACCCAGAGAGGGCAGATCACTGCGACGGGACCTGGAAGGATATGTACTGCTTCCCGCCTACCGGACCGGGGTTGACTTGGCTTCTTGCTTGCAATGCTGTGAGGAGCTGCCCCCACCTCTGCCTCTGCCATGTGCTTCCAATGTTGCCAGCCACCCATAAAGGAACAGTGGCCTTCTGAAACTGTGAGCTAAAGTAGACTTTTCCTGCCCAATCTGTGGATGTTGGGTATTAGTCACAGCAATGAAAAAGTAACTAAGACGATACCTATCAACAAATCTCAAAGATTACGTGTCTTTCAGTTTCTTCCATCCCAATCAGCAGCTCTATCTTCCATAATTGAGTACTTAGTGGATAAATTACCAAACAAATCGGATCATCCTTTCCTAGGAAGAGACTGACACGAACATCAGCATGACTGATCCAAGAAACCACGACAACACTAATTTCAGAAGATACAGAAAAAAAAAACCTGTTCCCTACTGATAAAATCACATTTTAGAAGAATTTCAATTGAATCTCCATTCCAATTACCTCCCATTCACGCTTAATTTTCCTTGAGGTTTTCCTAAAACTATTTCTCTAGATAGACTTTACGCAACTAGCACACCTGACATTACGTTTTAGCAAGTGACTACTAGGTGGTGGATCTACTGTCTTGCACAGTTATCAGGGACCGTGTCAGTTTAGGGTGCACGATGGTACATGCAAGTATCCACAGGGCACACAAGACTTGGCCAAGTGCACATTCGCAGGTAGGTCCTACGATTACATCGTTTTCAGAATATTTCCTCGAGGTAGACAGGAAGGCATTACCACTTTGATTTTTATGAGTTGATAAAGATGTTATAAAGTATGTAGCACGGTTAAGGCCAGCTCACTTTAATATTACCGGGTCCTTAACTGGCAGGCAGACCATTACCTGGATCCCATGCATCTCAGAAATAAGAGGCCCTAATGCTCACAAAATTCATTTCTGATAAGATTTTGTGGAACTACCTTTCAATAGTCCCCGAAGAGTTGGACTTTATTTCTATCTACTGAGTGCCTCCTTTATTTTTTTCTTAAAATGGCATTATTAACCCTTTAAGTTCGCTTTCACCCTAGCCCTACTCCCATTTCTCTTCTTGGATTAAATATTTTGGCCTCTTTCTAGGTTTTCATTTAAAGGAAAAGGTTGCTATGAGACTTCCTAAGAGTAAAGAACTGTGCCCCTGATTCTAGCCTGAGGGCACATTTTAGAACAGACACCAGTTACACACGAGGGTCTGTTACAGGGCCAATGCACTTTCTCGAGATCAACACGTGAGTCCAACACACATTCACGTGGTCTGCTAAGGAAAGACCAGCTATCAGCTCCACGTACCTAATGTCACTGTAATCAAATGGGGTGACACATTCAGCATATAAACAAAAGGACCCTAGAAAAGTAAATCGGTTGAAATCGCAAGACCCTGAGCTCTGATCACTGCTCATCCTCCCACGTGGTACAAATTATCCTCTCCCAGTCTTCGCTTCCTTATTCACTAAATGTGCGCAAAAAAGCACTTTCTGTGCCCTTTGGAGATTTTCTTAAATTACATGTAAAAGGTTATGAATATCATATGCGGTAAGATATGATATTAATCATGAATAAAGCCTGTCTGACATAAGAGATTATTGTTATACAGCAAACCTTTTGCATCTTGTACTTTCTCCGCCACATGTCCCTTAGGAAAAGAACATTTGAGAAAGCCTATCTCTGGCCTATTTTTCTGGTTCTCCCAATTAATATCCAGATGTTGAAATGCTCAGAGCAAGTGGAACAAACAATCCTACACTGGAAATAACAGTGAGAGATACGGGAAAGCTGAAAGCTCTTGCAGCCTTAGGGTCTCTAGACCGGGAATCTGCCCAATCTCATGATTCTTACATTGTCGTCAGTGAGTCTCTAGAGAATGAAACACCTATCAGTGAGTCCTCAAAAACAGAACTTAATTTTATGAATGAATGTAGCTAAACCTCAGAACCAGTTAGTTAAATTAGTTAAAACATGTAAAAGGGTTGCATGTTCCTCCAAGTAGGGGTGGAACAGGCTGAAGATGGCCCTACGAAAGTCATTTTCGAGTCCCTAATTATCCATAAAACCTTACCAACTGGAGGTAAATTATAACATTTATTATCTTTTATCCAACTTGAATACTTATTCTGAAAGAACACCCCAGAATGAAAGAAGGGATCTAATTTGAAACAAGACTTTAAAATTGAAGGAGGAGGCTGCACTGACACACAGGTCAGCTATGGACATGAAGCATTTACATGCCAGAAACAGACAATGCAGAGTTGTCCTCCGAATCTTTTCTCTACCTTCACTCATGACACTAAAGGAAGAGATTCTACAAGACATACATTATTTAAAAAAAAAAAAATGGAAATAAGTGGAGATGGAAGTGTGCCAAAAACAATTTCTTCTCTTACAGCTCTGTGTTCTGAATCCATTAAAAAGAAAACTCTGAGTGCTTTGACGGAGCCCAGAAAGCCACGGCCGGAGGGGACTACGGAACGTCCACACTAATTCTCTGCGTGTGGTAGTGGAATAGAAAGTTCAACTCAGGTTTTGTCCTTCACATTAACAATATTCCAAAGCACGGCTTTCCCACCTGAGGGCAGGCAGGTCCCAGCACACAGCCTCACTCCTCAAAGCAGAGAATCTGCCCCGAGCCGCCACCAGGTTTAAAGAACACAGTACTGGAAAATATCATTGTTGTTTTTAGGAAGCAAAAACATGTCTGTTACAGAGCCTACTTCATGCACTGCCAGCCTCTAAAAGATGTGGCCAAAAATAGGTTCATGGGAACATTTTGGAAGGTCCAAAACCACAACTTGGTCACACGCCTGGCAAGCTGGGTACGATGCCTGCTCGGATCCCATTAAAGGCCAATCTGCTCATGCAAGGGAGCAGAACCCCAGTCGTAGCCACACAGATCTGGCATGAGACTGTCCCCTAACACAGCTGATACTCTTCATCAGAATTTCTTCCAAGCTTGATTCTGACAAAAACAATAAATACATTTTAATGAAAAGAAAATCAGTAATATTAAAAAGTAATGAATTTACTCCCAGTTACATCTTTAGAAATCATGACTGAGCCAGAACCATGTGGGCCTGTCATCACAGCATCGTGGAAGGCTGGTACACAAAGACTGCAAGTTCACTGCCAGCCTGAGCAACTTAAGAAGCTTAGTAAGATCCTACCAAAAGGGGGCGGGGAGGGGGCTGGGAATGCACCTCAGTGCAAAGGCCCTAGGCTCAATTCAATCCCCAGTACCACACACACACACACACACACACACACACACACACACACACACACACAGATATCATCTCTGAACAAGATGTTCATATCAGAATCATGTGAGAACATTGGGTACCCACACCACCGCTGTTACTGCGTCTGTGCAATCAGTTGAAAAGTCAAGCAAATGGAAAAAGGCTTAAAATCACAAGACCTTCATTTATCTGACTGGATCTATAATTACCTGCTTCAAAAGTCTTTACTTAAGCATGTAATTATATAAAACATCTCCTATAAATAGGGGCTCAACTCTCAATTGGTATCATCCATTGGAAAGGCCTACAGAGATGGACAGCAGTAATTATAGCCGGGGACCCCACGCACCCTAGGTTGGCCGGTACCTGCTGCGGGTATGGGTGGCGAGAAGCCCTTCCTGGAGAGGGTGTTAGCAACCCACAGCTCCACCCTGAAAGACACTTAAGGAAGACCTACGTTGCCACCCGAGGTCTCTCAGCAGCCGGGCGTCTCCTGCAGCTCTTGCAGGCTTCTAAACACCTTCGTTCCTTTTGATTTTGCGTAATTGTTTTTTGAGTGAGTTGCTCCTAACTCCACCATGAATCTAGAAGCCACACTACACCAGGCCCTGCGCCAGGGCATGCAGTGCACAAGACACACTGTGCTCTATCCTCTGTGGCTCCTGTGTTTCCCAGAGGAGGCCCCTCTGCTCACTCCTGACTTCTGGGTAGACACTTGACCTACAGTTACCTGAACCCGCCTCCGCTGGGCACAGGTGCCTCCAGAGTGCCAGGACACCATTCACTCTTCTTTCTTCGTGGGTTTCCATGCTTTCCTTAATGTCTTTATTACATCATTTAAAAATGATTTTTTAAAAGCCTGTCTTCACTATAGTTCACAGGTTCTGAAGCACGTGAAATATCTCACCCACATTTACATTCCATGAAACTAACAGGGTCCTGCAACGTGTGAGGCGTGTATCATGGACTCCAACAGCGGGTGTGGTTATTTCACAGTGCAAATGCATACTAGCGAGAAGGAGAGTTTTCGGAGCCCTTAAGAAATAGCCCGTGATTGAATGGAAGACCTATTACAGGGACAGAAGGCCAAGTAGCTCTCAGTCACACTATCAGAAGGAGCCCACCTTCTCTGTCCAATACGGATGCTTCTCTCATAATGGAAGAACAGCTGTCACCCTATACTCGCGGGTCAACTGCGTCTCATTCAAGTTCAACACCTTCTCCCTCTCACTGCCTAAGGCTCTTCAATAAACTTCACAGTTAGTGACAATAAATACACTCTCCCTCACCCGCATGTTTTTAGATAAAATGGCTTTTGTTTTTCTTGGAGTCTCAAAGAGAATCTCACCTGTTGAAAAAGATCGCAGTTTACAGAGAAGTGCGATCCACTTACTTCCTAAAAAACAGGGTTAGAAGCAAGTGATCCTCTGTGTAACCCGCCTTCTCAGCTCCTGAAACTCGCCCGGGACAAGCAACCCTCGGCCTCGCGTGTCACCTTCCAGTCCATCACATTTTAAAAGCCTGTAGATTCTTGTTACGAATATGCAAAAGCAAAGCACTTTATCCGTGTGTGTGTGTGTGTGTGTGTGTGTGATACCAGGGAGTGAACACAGGGCCTTCACACTGGACTACATCGCCAGCCCGCTTCATGAGACAAAGGCGTGAGACCTCATTAAGTTGCCCAGGCTGGCCTCCAACCTGGGATCCCCCTGCCTCAGTCTCTCAGAATAGTAGGGTTACAGGCCTCACAGGCCTGGATATTAATTATCCCGTATTTTGAAGATGATTTTGAAAGAAAGATGCAAATATCTCTTAAACTTTTTCTTCTCCTTTGCCAACAAATTTAGATGTGTGTGTTTCACTGTGGCATGCCAACAGTCCCAGTGGCTACTCGTTTTATTCTCCGAGTGACTAATTACTACCGTCAGAAGACTGGCTTGATTTTAAGTTGGTGACCTGCTTTCCTTATGTTCAAACGGGAATCTCAGGTAATACCAAAGACAAACAGCCCCATCCGTCTGTCTAGCCACATAAACAGCCCTCCGATTCCTCAAAAATGACCATTTCTTTTGTGACCACACTGCATGAATGTGGTATCCTTGGAAATTTTAGTATTTCAAATATTGCCTTTCTGTGTACAATAGAAATGTTATGGGGAGGGTAATATTCTAATTAATATGAAAGGCTTTTCAGGATTTGATAATAACCCTTAGAGGGGCTGGAGGAATGGCTCAGAAGTTAAAGCGCTTGCCTAACAAGTGCTAAGTACTCGAGTTCGATTCCCCAGCATCATGTAAGCCGAGTATGGTGGTGTACACCTGTAATCCCAGCACTCAGGAGGCCGAGACAGGAGGATTGCCATGAGTCCAAGGCCAGCCTGGGCACCACAGTGAGATCAGAACTGGTCTGGGCTACTGAGTGAGACCCTGCCTCAAAAATAAATAAATAAATAACTCTTAGAATACGTCCATTTCATACCAATAATTAGTCATCAACCTTACTTGAAGAAAGACCCCCACATGGGTAGGTTTATTCAACTAATTCTAGCAGCTACATCAAATGTAAAACTATGATCACTGAGGGATCCACATTCTTGCGACAAACTGGAAAAACATGAGGTCATATCCAAATGTTGAAACCTTGTCATCTTAGCGTCTCACTTCATTCTCGCTCCTGGTTCCTACTGCTGGAAAACAAATGTTGAAACGACTACAGAGTTCGGAGTCTCTTCTCCCAGGCTGGCTGGGAGTGGACTGCTGTCTTGGCAAGCATCGGGGCAGGCGGCTCCTTGGCCACATTCTCCGAGGTCACCACTATCAAAGAGAAGGGTTGCAAGTGGGAGAAGCATTTCGTTTTTACTCCTCTTGCAATGGAAAATGGCAATAATTCCCCCAAGGGCACAAGTTAGGAGGTCTTCATTGAATTCCTGGAATTAATATGTATCACTGAGGCCAAGGCAGACCCCGCCAAGAAGCCTCAGGGTTGGGGAAAGACCAGCTTGGCAAGGGCTTGCACACACTCTAAGCAACCATGATGGAAGACCCGAGGGGAGATGGGCACAGCAATCTCAGAATGCCAGAAACCCCAACCCTTAAGTGGCAACTGCGCTAGGGCATTCTGGGAGATCTGGGTCACGCCTTCACATCTTTTAGATTCCAGGGTAGTATGGTTCCTTCACCAAACAGAGCAGACTCTAATCCCTTGACGAATCACCCAATCATGGCAAACCTACAATTTTTCACTGTAGTCGTATGGGATGAACTCATTGGGAATAGCCCATCATTACCTCCACACGTTTCTGAGAATCTCAAAACACATCAGCTAGACATCTGTCTTATTTCAGATTTAGAATGTGTATCAATTGTGGGATTTTTAAAAAATTGCAGACACAAGCAATTCAAGAATTATAAAATAGTTCATGCAAAGCTCCAAAGGGCTGATCTTCAGAGAGCAAATCTTGCAAGACCAAACAGCCCCAGGTTCCCTCGGGCCCCTCCCCTGACAAGAGTTAATGCTAGTTAAGCAAGCCACCTCAAAGCTACATACACAAACCATCACAATCTCACACCCTGTCACTGACCCCGTAGCTGGTCATCGCTAGGAAGCCTGTGGACTTTAGCCTGGAGTTACCACCTGACCACACTGTGGTTCTGTATCAACCACACAGCTGACTGCTGTGTGGCTACCGGGTTGTGTGTGTTACCCGTCGTCTCCCGAATCTCACGGGCTTTGGATCCCGAAGGCAAACTCCCTGTTGGAGATAAACGGCAGAGAACGGACTGCCCCCCATCTGAGTCCCGCCTAACAAATCCAAGTACACTGAAATCTGGGATGATCAGAGATGGTCCAGGACAAAGAAAAAACCCAGAAGCCTGACTTGGCCAGATGCAACTCCCCGCTGTTCGGGGCCTGCGCTGCCTCGGCACACTGCACCTGTGCGGCTACTAGCCACATAAGCAACCGTGCACGAGGCAGCAGGGCACCAGCTGGCCTTCGCGGAGCCCGTGCCGCTGTGCCCTTCGCCCGTGCTATCCCAGAGGAAGGCCACCTGCACACGCACAGCAGTGCTCACCTTCCGCTAGCAGAACTCGGTGCTGGCACACTGTGGAGGCAACTTCAAAAGTGCGAAGAAAACTGTGGTTCTGGTTATACTTCACACAGTGAAATTATATTCACGTTCTACTAAGATAAAAAGTTAGCTAACCAAAATGTTCTCAAGCTCCCAAATGCGCAGACTCCTAGAGGAATCATGGCTCGGCACGATGCCACAAGATCAAAGTAAATAATCAGATGCAAAGTTGGAGAACTTTAAGGAGAGCCCATTTTTCCCCCTTTAAACACCTTCCTTCTCAATTCCATCACAGTTGTTGTTAAGTGACAGAGAGCAAATGCAATTCTGAATGCAGGAACTTTGTTCTTTACATAAGCTACCAAGAGTTAGGGCATCTACCCCGTATTAAATGCTGAGGAGCAGAACACATCTGCCGTTACCACTCTGTTTCTTCTATCAGGATTTGCCGAAATACTGTGAAAAACATCTATGCCTTTAAAAGCCCTTCGGGCCTGGCTGCAGCCCACACCGCTCGTGAAGTAAGAACTAACTGGGGGCAGGACGAAGAAGGGCCAAGAGAAGCGGAAGGACACAGGATGGGCGCCACCGAGGCAGAGGCACCTCCTGGCACAAGTCTCCTGCCCGGGTACACCGCAACCGAGATGAGCGCGTTCTGTGAGCACGTTATCCAACCTTCCCTTCGTTATTCCATGAACAACGCGTGTGACGGAAAATAAAAGGGGCTGGCGTCATCTCTCTTCCGGGGTGAGTATTAAAATGCAAACACACTCAAAGGCTCCAGAGCAGAACTCATTCTACGAGGCTGACAGACCGAGAAGCCAATCTGTACTTAGGCCAAACAGGGCAGTTTGTGACACTGTTGGATACATGAGTGTAATCCAATAGTGCCGTACACGTGGAGAACAACACGGTCACAGATGCAGTGGCTCTGCTTATACGGGCTTATACTTATCCTAAAGAAAAGAGAGAGGTGAAGAAAACAGCTTGTAAGATCAGAAAATTCCGAGACAATACAGGTAGGAAATGACTTGATCAATTACACTGTGCACAGACAACAGGGCATTACAAGAGGCATGTGAGATTCAACGCTCTGTAACGTAATGAAAGCTACAATAAAAAACAATCAGGCTGCACCGGGAGATGCATTGCAGGATAACATTCCATCTTTTTAAAGAATGTTCAAGTTGCTAACACATACTGAGTATATAAATATTTACATATATATGCCAAGTACATAAAAGAGATGTATATGCAGGTGGATAAAATTAAAATTTCAGATACCACAGTAAAAATATTATGTGAGGTTTTTAATTTTTATCTTCATGACTGTGATATTATTTAAATTTTTCAATAAGGACCTTTATGACCTAAAACAGAATTCAATAAAAATATGAGTTTTCTGAAAAGTGAATAAATATTCTCATCCATAAGGCAACAACAGCAACAAATCTCATTCTCTGAACAGCCTGCTGTAGACACAGTGGCTTTACAAACCCAGCTCTGTGTGTCCCCACGTGCTGAATCCAGCTTGTATCAACATGGCGAGAAGCCAAAAAGGGCAGTGAGTAAAAAACAATCCCGTTTACGTCTAGGGGAACCCAGCAAGGACGCCGAGTCAGGAAGAATCCAGCTTATGTCTGCACAGCTGGGAGAACCCAGCAAGGCCAGTGAGTAAGGAAGCTCGCCTAAGCGTTGCAACAGAGGCTACCGAGATGGACCCTCGTTCAGTGCAAGCTGGTAATTCCAGGGCCATCGGCTAAAACGTATTTCTCAGATAATTTCACAAGTATCACTTGTGTAGCAATTTCAAACAACAAAAACACCTGCAGACATTCCACCTGCCCGATGGCCTTCAGGACAGCGTGATGGTCAGTTACAACTAACCCCATGGCCCGGTCATGAATTTGGCAGGAGACGTGGGGGCTGGAATTTAAGACTTTTCTTTCTATGACGTGGAATGATCTCTGCATTTAAAGATCAAATGAACTCAGTTTGGAGACCGACACAGTGGCAGCCTGACCTGGCCTCACACGCTCCGTGGCAGCTCTAACCCACCTCTCAGCGGAGGCCTGGCAGACCCGGAGCCCCCAACGCCCGCCATTCCCGCTAATTAGCTTAATGAACAGGATGGCACTCTTTCCCTTTGAACACCTCCGTTGGAAAAATGTCCAATCAGCGAGAGCTGCAAGTCGCAGGCCAGTTCCCTTTGTCTCTCCTCATTTACACGCCTAAATACTTAGAGACCCTAGCCTCCCTTTTGGTTTAAAAATATAGCAAAGTAGGTCAAGCCCGCTCGGCCTCACGACCTCACGTTAGAACCTGGGGGAGTGCCGACTGTGGTCACCCCCGATCTGATTGCACAGCAGAGCAGAGGGGTGTTTTATACGCATCTCTGCTGAGGGCCGATACTCTTGGGGTGGTATTAATCTAGTCCTACCTCCAGGCATAACTCAAAAACGAAAGAGAGAGAGAGGAGAAATGGAATAGAGTATCAGTAAGACATCTGTAACTCCATTCACTCAGGGAGTTTGAATGATATGCACCCCACACTACCTCGGGGCTCTATGGCTTTTGAGTGCATTCTTTTTGAGGGACCCAGGATTTCCAGCTTCTGCCCTACTTAAGTAATCTCCTAATACAATAAACAGTCAACCGCCCTGGTTTAGGACTGGTATTTGGCTTCTTCTAAGATGACTTGGGCAAGTCCCAAATCATTTGCACTAAAGAAAAATGAGGCTTTGAAGTCATACAGAAGGATTCAAACGCAGGCAGTTTTCTTAGCTGGCTCATAGTGGTCACTTTATTTCTAAATGTAGCTTGCTCATCCGTAAAGGGGAGATGATAATTCATACCTCGGTGGATTATCACGAATAGTAAATGAACAATAATTTCGTGCGGTGTTAAAATCACCGTGTGGGTCATAGTAGGCACTCAGCACACGCGAAATAGTCATGTTTGGTTACTGTTCTTAGAAGAACGCGACGTGGGTGAGCTTGATTTCAGAGAAAGAGCTCAACTCTACTTAGGGTACTAATGAAAAATAATTATCAAAAACATTTAATAAATGGAGAATCCATCGCCTCGCCGTAATTTCTGCAAGAGCCAGAGGTTGGCAAAGCAGGGGGAAAGAACGATGACTGACCCTCCAGAGGAGTGAAGGCTGCTCTCCGTGGCTGGGCAGCCTGGGCCAATGACCCCCGGAGGCCTGCGGAGGTTGGCTGGCTGGTCGTTTTCATCCTTCATTCCTACAGCTCCTCTTCAGAGAGAATGCAGGTAGACCTATCAGAGATTTTTAAATGTGGATGCTGAAGCTAATACAGATACCAGTTAGAAAGAAACCTAGACCAGATCTCAAAAATGTGACCCCCTGTTAGAGGATGCAGGTGCCCTGGAAGAGGGCCCGGTAGTGGGTCTACTGGGAGAAATGTCTCCCTCTCTGAGGAGATGCCACCTGGACCGTAAGTTCACTTCGTGATGGGCCTCAGTGCCCCATGTGCCTCGTGGCTCATGAAAGAGGGGGCGGGGGTCCCCAGGAGAGCACTCCATGCTCTCACCACGGTCCTGGGGGACTCTACCTCCCTGTGCCCCACAGCGAGCCCAGCTGGAGTGTGTGTCTGTTAAGGTCACAGTGGAAAACTCCCAGCGGAGGGTAAGAGAGGTGCCAGCCAGAAAAAGGGAGCGGAGAGTCATCTGCTCTCCACACTCTGGGGCTCGCGATCAGAACCGTTCACTGCCCACTGTGGAACGCGGTCGTTGGTGGGGAGGACTTCACACTGCCGTGGCTAAGGCCATATGAAGAAACAGCTGTGACTCTGGCAGGAAATACAACTGATTTATGAACGCAGACCTATGACAGCGCCGGGAGGGACAGATCACTCTTGCCCTAGGGGACAGAGAAAAGCTTCACAAATATTCAAAATATATGACCAATGCTTGAACATAAAAGGCGAAAGTCCAGATTAGGAAGGCGGGGAGACCGGTCGGAATGAGAAACAACAGGACTATTTGGAAGGCAGGAGCTTAAGAGGGGCAAAGACACAGCAGAAGCCTGTCTCTACGGCCTGCCACCAACGGCACACATGTATTGTTTTTTGTAACTGTGCTCCTCTCCCATACAAGTACGTATGAACTACACAGACGAATCACACGTCTCTCAAATGCAAGTCAGCCGCCGACAAAGCACTTGAAGCAAGCAGTCAGGGCGACAACTCCCTACGGAGTTGACTAGAGGAAAACTTTTAATTAACTAAAGGAAAGGGTTCAGGGGCAGGAACCTGCGATACCCACGTAGCTATTCATATGCTATGAGGAATGATAAACGCCAGGACTGTCTGCTGTCCTCCCGCTACACGGCCCAGAAGGCTGAGGTGAGGACCTGCAGGGGAACGGCTTCCTGCCCTCTCACTCTACCACAACGTCTACGTGTAAGTTTTTGATACACAGCAAATCAGTTTGAGTTTGTGCCCATTTTCCATCCACAAAGTGTCAGGGCAGAGCTAGAACCCTATGAAGGGGTGGAAACTGGTGACCTGAGCAGGCAGCTGTGCCCACCCCCAGCCGCCCCATCGCCAGGAAAGGGACCGGGCCATGTCCTCGCCCAGCTTGGAGGGAAACGGGTGCAGCTGGGCACAGTGACAGATCAGAGCTTCCCTTCCCCAGTTTTACTTTCGTGAGGGAGAAGGTGTGTGAGCAGGGTTAGCCAGGCATGGAAATGACACGGAGACATTGCCACGAAACACCAAGCTGCAGAGGGAGGATCAAAGCCAGGCTGCTCTCGGAGGCAGAGTTTGTCCAGGCTGGAGAAACAGCACAAGGAGGGGCCGCTGAGCCGAAGCCCAGAGGGACACAAAGGACACAGACACAGTCTTACACAGGGCTCCTTGACACAGCAGCCAATGTGGCTATGACCTGGAAGAACTGAGCTTTAAATGTATTTAATTCTACCAACATCAGACATGAAGTCAGCTACAGAACACACTTAAACATGAACCTAGAACATGTGAATCTACTTTTTCAATTTTCATGAAATATAAAGTATTATTGATGGAAAACCTAGATCGAGACAAAACGTTTTAAGAACTTATACTGATGACATATCAACATGACAACTGAGATATATTATTAAAGTTAATTGTATTAAGATTAACTTCACCTTAATTTCCTTCTCTCATGTGAATACTAGAAAATTTAGCATTACACACATGGTTCACTTATTTCCACAATACTGGTTGAAAGCAATTAGGAGAATTAGATGAGACATTGGAAAGGGGGTAAAAACAAGTCGGGGATAAGCGCTTGAAGATTTGAACCCATGACGGTGTGGATGGCACATGGTTGGATGGCGATGACCTCACTTTTTAATGAGGTGGGTTTGAGCTCTCATGAGTGGCCCTCAAGAACCTAGTGAGCAAGTGTTGGAAACGTTTGTTTGGTGGTCAGAGAAGCATCTGAGCAGTTGATATTCGACAGCTCAAGTCTGGAATTTTGTGTTTTGTTTTATTTTTCCTAAAGACTGAACCAAAGGCCTTCACATTGAGCGATATTTCCAGCCCTTTTTTAAATTTTGAGACAAGCTATCACTACGTTGCCCAGACTGGGCTTGAATTTAGGATCCTCCTGCCTCAATCTCCAACCGTGAGGAGTTTACAGAAGATTTTTTTAAAGCCTACTCAGATGAGCCACAGTAGCTTCACAGGCCAAGCCTTACAAATTAGATGTTGATGTAAGAAATTTCCTCAGTATGCCTTGCCCACTCTTCACCGAGCAGCAAGGCTCTAGGGACGAGTGCAGGAGAAAATGCTTGTCTTCCTAGGACAAGCTCACAATTAAGGTATCTCCACGGAGAATGAGCCACCGTGTTTTCTCCCAGGACATCTGAGTGTCCCTCCAGCAGGGCTGATGTTGGACAGCTTGTCCACTTGGCCTCCATGAGGTGAAGGCCACCTCTATCCACAGGATTCCCAAGCCCAGCATGCTACCTCCTAAGGTAAGCTCCCAAAGACATCACAAGCTGCATCTCACAACCCGGCCCTAAATATGTATTTGTTTTTTGTGAAAAGAGTTTTCCCAGGCCTTACAAAAATTACTTCTGTTCCTCATCCCTACCTTATAATCTGGATTACGGATGTCTCCTATTCCTCTGCCAACTCCCTGATACATTCACCCGGATGTTTTTCTTTCTTTCGTTGAAATGTACAACTCAGACCCGGAGTGGCCCATGTCAGCAACGGCACAGCATCGGTGCACAGATTCACAGCAAGCTTGTTTTCTAGTCTTTTAGCTCACATGTTTTCTGTGCTGTTTGCATTTTTTCCCCAATTACTATTGCCATGTCTTTTGCTTTCGGCCTCCAGTGTCATTAGTTAAAAAAAACAAACAAGCAAACAAACAAACAAACAAAAACAACAACAACAACAAACCAGAAATCTTAGCCCTTGTGCCAAGGACTCACTATGCACCTCAAAGTAGCTAATAACCCCCACACAGGGTCTCCCTGCCTCTTCCGCGGATCTCCCCTGTGTTTAGACCTCTGCAGAGCCTGCACCCACAATAAGTCATCTGTATACGCTTCCGCCACTTCCCATCACTTCTTTTTGGGACACACAGGGCTGTCTGACTGAATTATGAGGGAGCACGTCCAATACACTCAGAGCACAGGAGGCCTTAGCTGGAACACTGCCTGGGAATCCCCCTCATTAGCAGCCAAGATGCCTGTGGGTTCTGGGCCAGTGTAGGACGATAAATGTTTGCTGTTTTAAGTTGCTAAGCCATGGGTATATTTGTTACACAGAAATAAATAACTGCTCATTCACAGTATGGATTGCATCAGAGGTGGCCCATAATTGAATTGAGTTGCCCAAAGGACATGTTTTCAGAAGGCAGAATTTTGAAAAGGTATTAGCAGCAACAGAAGAAAAGGAGGTATAGTCAGTAGTTTAATAGAATTCTGTAAAGACGCCTGGGATATGAAAAACGTGTTTCCTACAGGAATTTCTCACTGGCTAACTTACAGAAGGCTTGAAGCACTTTGTGTAACAGCCTGGGGTCCCCCAGGAAGCCCTGGGTCAGAGAGAGTCGTCATCACAGGAGCAGAACCCATGGACAAGACGCTCTGAGAGTAGGACACGCCCAGAGCTTGTTTCTCCAACTCTTCCAAAGAAACCTCTGAGACCAAACTCCTCCCCGCGAGCCAGAGTACAGTGGGTCCCAGGACCAATCCCACGGACACCGTCATCCAAGCAGAATCGTTTAGATAATGAGAGAGTGGGCAGAAAAACTTTTAGACGGAAATCAGAAACAATGA
The DNA here is from genome assembly GCA_004027205.1 of Ctenodactylus gundi. Classification (NCBI taxonomy): domain Eukaryota; kingdom Metazoa; phylum Chordata; class Mammalia; order Rodentia; family Ctenodactylidae; genus Ctenodactylus; species Ctenodactylus gundi. The sequence goes on along the minus strand of PVKB01004855.1, from coordinate 79,847 downwards.
GGAGAAATGTAGTTTTAAAGATGAGTGAATTCATTTCGCTAGAGAAACACACAGGAGTGGGGAACTGGTCTGAAAGTGAAACGGAATTTGATCACCAGGAGAACTAAGGGCATCGCATCCTAAGCACCGAATTCACCTGTCTCTGAATTCTGTGGGCAGGCACATCAACGCCGATGGATATCGCAGCGAGGTGATCAAAGACGCACTTTTGCGAAGTGCACGATCAAAGAAGTAATTTAGCAAATCAGCCAATATAAAGTGGACTGGACCATACTCAGAGCAGAGGGAAGGGGGTCACCAAGAAGCTGAGGCCCAAGTACAAAGGTCTCTTAAGTGTCAAAGACATGGCCTACGGAGGATGAGGGGAAGGTGGCTGTCCTGTCACTCGCTTACTAAATTTTACAACAGGATTTTAGAGTAGAAAAAGAAAAAAAACTTCTACAAATCTAGAATCTGGCTCAGGGAGACTGAATGAGGTGTTAAAGGCAACTACCAGTAACCTAGGGGATAAACCAAACTGACCCCATCCCAAAAGGAAAAAACTGCGAAGACTGTCCGAATCAGAACAGAGTCACATGTGTCAACCTCTAACTGAAAAAAGAAAGAGAGAGACATGTGTATGGAGAAAGAATAAAGACAGAGGGGAGATACCTCCAGGGAATTAAGAGGAAGGGTTCTCCTGTGAACTCTGGCGTGACAGTAACAGTAACAGCAGGGGCCACTATACCACAACTTTCCCCAGATGCCGCCCCACATTTGTACAGAAAGCACTTCCGCTGGCACATCTACCCAGCAACGGTCACTCTCTCCGGGCAGACGCCATTCTTGGAACCAGTCACTGTGGCCAAGGGATCTCGTTTCGGAATATCTGATGCAAGTCTCCCCACTCCTGTCTTTAAGATCTTCCCATGGCCTCAGCATCTCTGAATACAGCCCATTTCCGTTACAGTAACTACACCACCAACTGGAACGCTATGCTGGTCCCAGATAAAAGCCATTATCCTTTGAAGAATCTCAGTGAAAAATGAGACCATCTCGTCTCCCAGTTTCTCCAGAGATAACTTTGTTCTCTGTACCACAAAAGCTTGAACCAGAATTTTACAACACATGGTGAAAAGACATTTATTTTAAGACATTATTTTAGTCTTTTTTTCCCCTTCTAGTCAACTGGGTTACATCCTTTCTAATTAGTTCATGTAACAACTGGGACAAGAAGAACAAACAAAATATCTCCTGCATTTTTTCTCAGGGCTGAATTTCAACATCATATGGCAGCGCGAAACGCTTGTGAAGCAGCGCACCTGATGGCATTAGAAAGAACACTTCAGGTAGAACATAATTTCTATTCAAGACAACCCTGTGGGGAATAGTCGGGTTTTATCTTGTTTATGTAAGTGTATATCCATATATAATTACTGACACTAAAAAGATGCTTTAGGATTGAATTTTGAGCGGTAAAGTAAGTAGTATAAGATGGACCGAGAAAGACGAAATAGATTCAATAGGTTACGCACTGAGAAGCTATTTTGGGACATGTAATATGTACTAGAAATACATTATGTTTCTAAACATGCTGATCAAAAGGTATATTTCTAAATCAAAATCAATTAAGAGCTTGGTTTCAAAATATAGCTTCCGGACCAGCAAAGTACAAAGAAGAAACACTTAAGGCAAATATGTACAACAATTCACTAAACGGATTTGCAATGCTCTTTCATGCTCTCGAGATGAAAGGATTTCAAAGAACACGTCTCACCCTTCCGCCCACCACCCTCCTCAGCACTTCCTCTGGTCACACCAGTGCATCCTGTACTACGCACAGCACTGGGCAAGACCGTGTTTGTAGTTATTGTCTCTGGTAATTCAGAGAGGAGTTAAGTGATCTTCGGTTTCCAACCCCAGACTAAGAAGACAGGCTTCCCTAGAAGTGACCATATTGGTAAAATTTTAATGATCTACTTGATGGAATAAAATTCAATTCAAATTTTGTTGATGGCTTCTAACAAATTAATTATTTCAGCATTGACTGACCCTCCACATCACTCACTGACATGTTTGCAATCATGCACTCTGCAAGTTTCTTCTATTCTAAAAAATGTATCCTTTTTTCTTACAAATTGTATGTCAATAATCAAGAACTGCAAGAAAGAGAGATGAAGACACACAAAGACGGAGAAATATCACTTACCTAGGGACCAAATGTTTGTCCTGCGTGGTCTAAGCTGCTGGGTGACGTAGATACCAGTGGGTCTTTTCATTCATTAACCCAACATAATTACTAGGTAGGTCCTCCGTGCCCAGACCATGCACTCACAGAGCCCAAACTATGCCCAGGACACAACAGGTGCTCAATAAACATTACAGTACAGGCTTGCAGTCTTAACTATATACTGAAATAATAAATGATAAAAACTTCACTTCGATATTATTTTTCTTGCTAATCTTCAACATTATTAGACACCATATTCTCGGCTATCAGAAACGTTCTCTATTCTGAAGTAATGAAAAAAATAAGAAATAACCAGTGATCAGTTCCTGACACAATGGGCTGCAACGACCGAGATCCTCATGCAGGACAGCGAAGCAGTCACCCAGTGAACGGGACCAATGCGGGCCCTCTTTACAAACCAACGATCCATTCTTAAAGACTTACAGAAACACCAGCAAAAATATACAACTTCTCAACAACAGAACCGCTATGCGTTCTTAAACGGCATTTCTCCATTGTCCAAAAAAAAGATTTCTTTCTCCAAGTTATAGAGAATCCTGTGCCTTGGCCAGTCTGACGGCAGAGAGGATGAGGGGTTGCATGTAACCTAAGACAAAGTATGTTCAACATGGAATGATTTCAAACATTTATTGCTTCAGAAAATGTCCGTTGAGCTCTCCCCTTTGGGGCTCTATGTGGTTACTTGTTCCCGGTCTCTCGTGCCTTTCCCCTCGCCACCTCTTCTCAGCACCTGACCATCTCAACGCCAGGGCCACACAGCTCAGAGCTGAGCTGTGGAAGCTCTTCTACTAAGACGGCAAATGTCTATCAAACCGAGGCCATCGGACTCAAAGGCCACTTTATTGCAGGCTTGCTATGTTTCTAAGAGCACGGTTAATCAAAATTTAAATGCGGTGACAATTTCCCCTGAAATCAAATTTGATCGCTATGAAAAATAGGGTAAATAATGTCAGATATTCAAACATTATGCCAATCAGATTTTGTAAGTTACCTAATTGAAAGAGCACCCTACATTTCAGGGAGAATGTTACATTCTAATGGGTGCAACCAACCTTCCTGTTTGTTGCCTCACTCTGGCAATTATGGGTGGAAATAAGACAGAAAGTGAGACCAGTGCATAGTTTATACTTTGCTGACTTCAAAGATTTACAGAAATATTTCAGGCCGTTTAATGGATAACCAAAATTTCTAACTTTTATAAGTAAAACATATTTATTGTGTCCACAGGTTTAATTTTTAATTCAAAATGAGATAAGTCTTATTTTACTTTGGGGGAGGCACGTATTGAGAGCTGGACTCGTGGCCCTTCTTGAACTATATCCTCAGTTCTTTTTATTTTCCTCCCCCCATTTTATTGATACGTATAACTGCAGAATTTAAAGTGTACATTGATCTCGAGCATTTAGTGCACGTACCCATTATGTCGGCAAGGTTACAAGGTCTTCCCCCTCTCCCTTCGACCCTCCCCTAAGATAGGGTCTTGCTGAGCTGCCCGGGCTCAAACTTCTGCTCCTCCTAACTCAGCTCCCCACAACACTAGGATCACTTTTAAATTTCTAACCCTAAAAAACAGGAGAGAAATTTATTTGAGAAAACCGTGGTTGACTTCAAAAGTATATGAACCACTGATTTATACAGAAGCCTTTGAGTATCATCAAAAGTAAGTGTGAACAGGTGTGCTTCGGGCACTCACGGACGCCATCTTGTGTCTGTTCTCTCTCTTCCCCAGTTTCTTTTCTGCCTTCCTGACCTCCCCTCTTCTTCAACATTTAATTTCTCCGTCCTCTTCCTTGTACCCAATACTACAGGAAGGAATCAGAGGTAGACCTCGATAGCAGAACAGCAAGCCAACGAACAGGAAGCTGGGTTATATACGGGTTATATACGGAAAAGCGGGAGGAAGCGTCTTCTATCAGTCGTGGAAAAACAGCTGAGGGCATCACGCGTGGCTGATCCCCTCTTCCAGGCAGCAGACCCACACGGGCGGAGACAGAAGGTCTCATTCAGCCTAATTCAGACTGAGATGGGTCCTCACAACATCACGAGGGTGAGCCGGGCTGGTGGACGTCAGCCCTTGGGGCACTCGGCTCCTTTCCTCTTTCAGCTGAGGACCAGAGCTAGGAAGGCACGAGGCAAAATGGGGCAAATCCAAACCCACGGCCAAGTGTGTCGTGGAGACAAATGTCAAACCGAAGGCGGCAGCCTGCCGAGCCTGAGAGAGGAGGTCCAGACGGAGGGGCACCCGCAGGGCAGCTTGCGGAAGAAGGAAAGTAACAGGGAGGCAGGCATCGTTGGGATGGGGAAAGCACCCAGGGTGGGGTAGTGAGGGAGAAAAGGGGCGGGCACAGTCATGATGGGGTTCACATACGCACCATTCCTCAAAACCCATGGAAGGGTTCTGTATTACAAACATATACGAAAAAATAGTGAAAAAAAATAACATGGCAAGTGGAGGGTGGGAGCCGGTACAGACACCCGGAAAGCCAACGCCTCGCGTACGGAATGAGGAGCGGGCCTCGTTTGTTCAACATTGGAAAGAAATACCCAGTCTAGCATGCTAACCTCTGTGACCATCAAAACAACAAACACAAAGAGAAGCCAGTGCTGTGACTAATTCGGTTACACAGCTGCCTATGACTTGGGAGTGACCATTATGAGAACTTATCTCAGGCTAAAAGCATAATTGCCTGTGTGGATCAATAAGCAATTTCTGTTAGTAGGCCAAAGCTCTTGCTTTCTTTTTGCGTGTTGTTTGTTTATTTATTTTTGATGTGGAAAGGCTCCTAAATCAGAACTGAGCAAATGTATTTTGAAGGCTGAGACGACACGAAGCGGCAAGATTCCTTATTGGCCTAGTTAAGTTTCTCTCCACTGATCATTTATTTATGATGCTGTAAAAATCCAGATGGTTTCCATTTTGATAGTGAGGCATTTGCTGAGAGGCAGCTGACATTACTTTCTCAGAGTTCCCACTCTGACCTGGGAAATTTACACTGGTTTTGCTGAGGTGTTGTTCTTCGTTTATTTTGGGGGGATTAGAAGTGAGTGGAGCCCTTGCAGTCAGCATACACCTACTCAGCTTTTCAGAAATTGCAGAACTCCAATGTAAACACAAGTTTAGAAAAATGAAATACAGTGAGAGATGCAGCTCAGATGTAAAGCACCTGCATGGCCTGCTCAAGGCCTTGGGTTTGACGTCCTAAACAAATGAGTGACTAAATAAAAGAAGTTAGATGTGTAAACGTATACACTAATACCTTTTTCTGTTAGATTATTTCTCCCGATTATTTTTAAGCTAGTGCCTAAAGTCCAATTGCTTTTTGTTTGTTGGTTTACTAACATATGCCTGTGATACAGGACAACCCATTCATGTGGGTCAGGGGTTGGTTCACGCACACGCAAGGCTCCATGTTCATTTTCACTCTCTCCTCCAGCTCTACTCTCCCCTTTCACCCCGTGCCCAGATCCCCTTCCTATCTCTACGAAGTTGACATTTCTGTTTCCCACTCACAATCCTTCCTATCTTGCATTTCTCAGGAGAGAAATCACATGACATTTAATTTGTCCAGTGTAATCTTTTTCACTCAGCATTATGGTTTTGAGATGCATCCATTTCTCTCCAAGTGACTTGAATTTACCAATTTCTGTCAGGGAAGAACATGTTGACCTAATCGAGTGTCCTCTGGGGCTGAGTTCAAGGACAAGGACGGACCAAGACATTAACTTTATGTGGTCACTAGATACAAAGGAGGTAAACTTCACTCAAGAACAAAACCAAGGATGGAGAGACTGGGATGCTTCAGAAACTCCCAGAAGGAGTCCTCCCAGAGGACAAAGGGTTTCTGTGGTGTGCGGTTGTGGGGATGGAAGCCAGGGCCTTGCACGTGCTGAAGCAAGTGCCCGCCAGTACGCACGGCTCCAGCCCTAGTGTTTCAACAGGTGGGACTTAGTTTGTTATTTTGAAATATTAGTAAGACATTAATTAATGCTTCTTAATAATAAAAGATCACATGCTTCTTCGTTGTATTCTGTTTGTCCGTTTGTTTGCTTTATGACACTGGGGATTGAGTCCAAGGGCGGAGCACCATCCCAGCCCATTTTAATTTTAGTTTTGAGACCGGGTCTCGCTAACTCACTAACTTGTCCAGGCTGGGCTACAACCTGTAATCCTCCTGCCTCAGTCTCCCAGGCTGCGGGAACGACGTAAGTCATGCAAAGAAGAGAGAAGATGAGAGACTTATAACCACTTTCATTAGTTACTCTTTAAAAGAAGAGGTAGAAGAAAGTATCCCTCAACTGGACTTGAGACTTTAAAAACAAAGCTTTTCATTCATGAGTTACTATTCATCGTTCAATATATGCTGAGTAATAATACTTGCGAGAAATTTGCAACTTAGACAAAAACGGAGGGTCCTAGACGGAAGTATTACTTTCCTTACACGTTATCACAATGAGTATCAGATTGTGTGGAAACGATCTTCCTGCCATTTTCTTTCCCATCCCCAGATAGCCTTAAGGTTCCCTTGCACTTCGTGTAACTTTTGACAGCTTTTCTCTCTGGCAAGAAAAGAAATGAAAAAGCTGAATCCAGATCTTTGGACGTCACCAGGATTACAACCTCCTGCTTCCCGCAGATGGCACAGTATCTACCGAGCAGTAACTTAATAATTTGACAAGCGTGCCAACCCTAGCGTCACTCCAGAAAAGTCCTTTTAAACACAAAATTGAGAGGAACTAACGTTCAGAGAGCAGAAGAAAACACATACTTGCTTTCTATAGAAAAGCACATTTAACCACAGTAATAGGTTTATATTTTTACCATCTTAAATGGCATTCAGATTGTCTATACCAAAATACTTATTTCTGGGAGAAGAAAACATCCAAGAGACCAAGTTACATACATAAGAAATTATTTTAGAAGGACTTACTATGTGCAGTTCCAGGTAGTCCCCCAGACCCGAAGAGCTGTCCACTCGCACCAGTACCGCCTCCTTCTGAACAGTGCTAAAGCCTATGGCCAGTCTGTCCGCTCGAGTGCTTGGCCGGTCATTGGGAGGCCACTTATACGTGATTTGTCCACCACCTTTGCTAAAGATATACGTCGTCCCAGCTGTAAAACAGAAAAAACACCAATGAGTGCCAATACATCATGCCCACGCTCTCCCGCAATTGTCACGTTGCCTTATCAGTACAGTATTGGTTTACATACAAAACTATGGCGAAGAAAATATGTCACTCAATGAAACGTGCTGGAAGAGAGGGACAGAGCTGTTGTATAAGAAACAGAGAGGAAAATCTGCTTTTAATACCCTCATTAAGTCTACCAGCAGGTGTTTCAGAACAAACAGCTGATCACAGCTTTCTCCATTGAGTTGGACAAGCATGGAATGTACTAAAGTTTTATTTCTTCCTACCAGCTTTTAAAGAAAGAGTTTAGTCAGAAACATCAACTGGAGGCTCCCCAGCGGTAGCAGAAACATACATCAGGTTGTATCTGAAATAAGAGCTGCGTGTAGACGAGGCAAGGTCACACAGTACTGAGAAGCCAATCGCAACACACGTACTGTGGATCCATCTTTGCTGGGGAGAGGTCTGTCCTCACTGACAGATTTTAACTAATAGATGAACAAGTCTATGCCTCAGGGGTCATGTCAAGAAAATACAGAAGAGGTAGAAGGCTGGCTTATTCAGCCTGCCCAAGCGTGGCCACCTAAGCCTTTGGCATCGTAACAAGAGGCCCGCACCCGAGACAGCACCAGCTGTACGGTGCTGAGCACAGTGTCATGGCCTCCTTCCTTCGGGCTCGACCTTCACCTTTGGGTGATGACATCACTAACCATCTATCTAAATGCAAAAAGAGTTTTGTTTCAAAGCGATATCAGCACTGAAGTCCTATGTCACTGCAATGCTGGCACCTTCTCTGTTTAATGCAATTAAATGTGTTCTGTGAGTCAGGACATCCAGACGAGCTACACATAGGTCACATACGGGACGAGGGAAAGGAGAGATCTGTGAATTCAGATGTTTTGCATCAGAGTCACCCCACTGAAGTCAGGCTGTAAATCAAATTTAGTTTGTATGACACAGTGGCTTTTAATTTTGAAAACCACTTTCTTGACTTTTGCTGTTTTCACGTCTTCTCTACTTCTCTATTTAGAAAGTAGGATGAACTTTCCTCCCACCTCATAGCTGAGGAAAGTCAGCGATAGGAACTGACTTGCTATCCAAGTCACCTACCTGGTAAAGTGGTAAAGCTTGTACAAAGCCTAATATTCAGATTCTAGTTAAGTATTTATTTTTTTACTACAGAAGCATTTTCTTATAATAAGACAGCAAGAAGAAGTTAATTGAATATGTCAGCCTGAATCTACCAAAGCCAGCTGCTATAATGATCGAACGTCTATATTCACAGAATGGCATTTGCGATTCCTGGTCTCCTACCCCACCTCTTTCACCTCACAGTACCTTAAAACAAGAAGAGATAACTTATAAATGGGAAATGACAGGACGTTTAATATATGTAGATTAAAATTTAGAGTACCCTGCCCAATCTTCTAAAACTATAAAAGATTCCAGACATACAAGTATGGAACCAGAGGCAGTAATTTAAAGGTTTGTAGTTCATCGAGATAAATGTCATAATCCGGATAGAGTTACTCAAGCTTGGATTTCGTCACCTGCTTTGCCCTTTTCCAGCAAAGGTGGAGATGTGGTACCCAGCCTCCATTAACCCATCTTGGATGCTGCCAGTGACCTTACGGGTCTTCAAGTTTCCCTAAAACACAGCACAGCCGTGGTGTGACTGTGCCACGCTGCGATCTCTCTGGGTGCATCTGGACAGCGGTCTCTTTTGTTGGTGCTGCTGCACTGTCTTCATGGGCAGAATCCCACCAAAAAGGAAGCCATGACCTCCCATTCTCTCTTCTGCCTCCCTCCACTGGCACTTCCGGTTCTTGTGACAACATCTAGCCTGCATCAAATGGAACAAGATCTCCTATGGCTTTAATTCTTTCTGTCCATCTAGCTGAAGTATTAGTTTTATAAACACATCTAGTGGGTCATTCAGCTGAAGTTTCAAAATCTACCTGCCTTCACATGTGTCCTTCCAAATCAAGGACACAATAGGCTTCCTGCGATAGACCGACGAGGTTCTCTGTCCGGAGCGCAAGCCTGGACCACAGAAAAGTTTGGGTTCACATGCTGGCTGTGCTCCTCACTAGCAACAGGCCCTGAACCAAGTGATTTATTCTAAGTCTTGTGTTTCCGTTTTTAAAACCCGAGGACAGAAACACTTACAGAACTTCTGCGAGGATTATGGGTAAGATACAGCAGGGTAACATATGAGTCCAGTTCCTGCCAGATGCTACGTGCCCAGGAAATCTAAGAATAGGCTTTGTGTGTGTGTGTGCGCGCGCGTGCCCATGCATGCGCGCCTATGTGCATGTGTATGTGTGTACTGTTTAAAATACAAAATAACATCATCTCATTTTAATAAAGGAGATTTTAGAAAAGTTGGGACCTATTTCATAGTTAAGTTTAAAAGCAAATACTTCTGAGGGAATCCTGTTCCTACATCACAGTTTTTATTAATCTTTTCAGAATTTCATTTATTGGATTAGCACTTCTGTCACATAAATCTCTTCTACCGTCATTTACATCCACTAAGTTGATAATGGAGGGATATTAAGTTGTATCACATGGGAGATTTCATGAGAAAAAGAGTATTAGTTCATCACCATAAAACACCGTGCAAAGTGAGATCTATAACACATGGCAAAAAATTAATAAACTTAACCGTTTGACGAAAGAGTAAGTTTGCATAAAATGAACTATAAGTGAGTGCTATTTTGTGCTTTTTTAGAAAAAAGAGACATGTCCGCTTTTATGACATACGTGGATTAAGGGCGGCAGCACATTTCCAAGCTTCGCGTCACTACAGAGAGGAAGGGGTGGGAAGGGGAAGCGCTGCCTTTATTACTAATGCACGTTTCTACAGGGGAGGCTAACACACCGGGCCATGGCCACTAATGCATTTACTGCAACTTAACCTGGCAGCCCATCACCTCGACGGATGTACCGATGTCTCACACTTGAAAAGACCCGTAGCAACCTGCATCTAAGCTGTAAACCAAGTCTTTGTTTCTCACTCTAAACTCATCAACAAAGCTGGATTCCTCAGATGTAAATCAGCCCTGCCCACACACTCTGCCCTGTAATAAACGCGGGTGAAAATTACACATGGGCTCCCTGTCTAATACCTGAGCTGCCTCAGACACTGTAACAAAGATACTCAGATCTTACTTCAGATAGGATTTACCTGAAGGGCTCTCGCCCTCCTGCCCCTCTTCCCTCCCTTCGCGGGCCCAGGTCAGCCTCACTTGGCTTCTGCAAAGGCTAACGTCCCCTCCCAGGTCAGTCAAAGTGTGGAAAAGATAACAAACGAGCACAGACGGGTCTCTCCGATTAATGGCGACTCTGTAGCGTTTCTACATAAATAATAACGTGACCAGCTTCTGAAAGATCAGCTTTTAACCTACAGCATAAGTTTAGGAATAGAGGTTATTAAGGGTATAATTCTTCAAATGCCATGGTGTAACCAACACCAAGCACTCAGGCACTATGTTTCTATGAAATGTAACAGCAATATAACACTTTCTCCAGCGAAAGTTTGCCAGGAAGTCAGACGAAAGCTTAAAGTATAACAATTACAAATAAGGGAGAGCGCGTAGGCCTCCTACAAACTTGCCAAGATGCCACTGTTAAACTGAGACTTCTGAACATGTTCTGCTATGCAGAGGCACTCTTTGGAGTAACATTCATTAAGAAAGTAATAAAGTAATAAAAAATAACAGTTTTAGTCTGAGGGTAAAAAATATTTAAATTGGTAAAAATCAAAATATTAAGTTACTAAAGCAGAGACTAATTGCAGTTCTTCATCTTTGCAAGTTATTAGGACTCTTTGCAAGATCACAGGAATTATTACATGACTCATAGCACAACAGTTTCCTAATTTCTAAAATTTCTTATGAAAGTACCAAGAGCTTATATAAAGTTTAGAAAAGACTAAAGGAATCAGTGTAAGAGGAAGTCCGATCTCTGATACAGAATGGACTCTCAATCCAAAAATTCATAACAACACTTAACCAATATTGAGAAGTAAGAGATAACTCTCAATGCTAATTTGCAAAAATACAGGGTGCAAAATATACAACAAAGGAAAAAGATAACAGATAATATCTTAGTTGAGACACCTGGTAGACGTGGTAGTCTCAGCAGAATTCATAAGTGCATTCCAACTAGTTAAAGGGACTAAAGAACAAGATGATAGAATATTTATCTGTGCAGTTTGGAGAACTAGAGGATTATACAATAAGGACTAGAGATCCTTACTGAGTGAATGAAGGCCAAGAAACATACTACAGAACTGAAATGGTTCCAACCCTGACCCGCGATTCTTCATTACAGCAAAGGAAAAGGCCCACAGGAGTTTATAGAAAATTCCCTAATTACAGAAGCTTATTAAAACAGCTCAAGGAGAGGCCATACCAGAAAGAACAATGGGAGTTTGTCATATGTGGGAAGCTGAAGGTAGCATCAGAACACTTTTCCTTAAAACTAATAAAATTTACTGAATTAAAAAAAGAAGTTTTTGATATTTATTACATTGAAAGCTAACAAAGAAAGATATGAGAGAAAATACTGTGAATATTCAATATTTTTCTTCTTTTAGGGGCCAACTCTCTCAGGATCCCCTCCACGATACTGAGAGCTTTTCACTCTCTATCCTTTAATTCTAAATAAACACTTGTTACTCAACACCTTGACTAAAATATTTTCCATCTTTGAAGTTTCCTATAAATGGATCCCTATAGGCACGATGAACACATCCCTCCACCGCACATCAAATGTTAACCTGGTTAAAGTTTATCACAAAGACTTTTGGGATCCCATGGGAGTCAAATGGCCACTGGGATCCAAAGAGGTTGAGCTACACATCCGGAAGGTGTGAGGCAGACGGGAAGAATCACCTCCAACCAGCCTACCCAGGCGGGAGTCAACTCCAGCCCCTCCAAGATGCCATTCAAAATGACAAAGGGTGTGAGATTCCTCCCAAAGAAACCGCAACCAAATAAAAGTATCAGGAAAATAACACAGGAAAAGGCTGTCATGAGTCCTAGAGGTGAGGGGTCATTTCTCTCAAAGATAATTTAAATGGTAATCATGCACCTTGACAAAATTGAAGAATGTTTCCCTGTTTGCCTAAAACTTTTCTCTATTGAACATATTTTTCCTAATAAATATTTCCTATTTTTACATATACTTACTTCAATAAAAATACTATCTTATAGTTAGTATAATCTCCAGAGAGGCAATGTCAAAGCTAACTCTGTGCTCTCCCAGGAAACAGACCATCAGCTATGGACAGGTCACACTTCTGGGAATTCAAAGAAGAGTGGATGGAGCAGAAGAGGGAAAAAAGATGGTGGTTCTCATGAAAGACAGTCTTGGAAAACTGAGGTCTTGCTCCCCCACCCCGCAATCCCGGTGAGAGAAGAGCCACATCACGTGAGATGAGTTGGCCCACAGCAAAGGGACTGTAGGCACCTGTGGATACAGGGCCACCACACTAGCCCCCCGGGGAGAATCCAGAGGTCTGTACCCTCACCTTGACCTCAAAGGATGCTTCTGCACGGTGCATCTTTGTCGACTGAGACACAGGACTAGGGGAAGCTGCTCCCACCCTTCCCCCTGCTCAGCAAGATCAAAGGTCTGGGGTATAGAGGCTAGAGGGTTGTCACTCAAATAACACAGGAAACTTTCTCTTTTGGACTTTGGTCTCACTTCAAGGGTTCTTTGTATACATGGAACTTGATTTTTTTCTGTATTTATTTATGCTTTCTTCATTTCCTTTCTGTTTTTCTTATTAGTTTTTGCATTTCTTTCCCTTGAGTTGTTTTTTTCACTCATAACTCTCCTTATTTCTTCACACTTTTTCTCTGTTGCTAACTTTACCCACTTTCTGCTGACCTGGCGCTTGAGCTCTGTTTTCTTTTCCTCTATCAAATATACCCTCTGTATTCTACCACACGTGCTAACCCTCAGTCTCTTTCTGCTCTGTCCCTTCCCCCACCACTCTCAGTATTACTAAGCAGTGACAACTCACAGTCATATGACAGTGTGTGCTGGGATTCAACAGTTGTACAAAATGTAGTTAGACATGGGTCATTAAGGCAGTCATTTTCTATATTATTAACAATAATTTAGTGTCATCTTTAATGAATTCTGCTAATAAGTCACCACATTATCATACAGTCAACTCCATCAGTGGCATAGATCACATTTCTAATGTTAAGAGAGGAATGATTGTATGAGATGATGACCTATGATGTGTCAATCATCATAGAACATGCTGAGTTTTGCCAGCGATACTGACATCTGTCCGTGTTAAGAGGACACAGCATATGGAGCCTATGAAGGGTTGAAAACTCTGGTGGTTTGGCCTAGCCTCGGTAAGCAACGCAGAGGACGATGTTGTTACTGAAGGTGATATACTATTGACACTGGTAGAACCTTTTGATGAATCAAGAGTAGGTTTATTTACAAAGATACACTGATGGTGTAGACTGTGCCTATTAAGGTTAAGTGCAGAACAGTTGCAGAATGAAACTGGTTGTTAGGCTTTGCCCGTAATTTGTTAGTCTTAGATTACAATACTAGTGTAGATCTTCATTCATCTTGTGGATGGTAGCATATATATTGATCTTCCTTACCAATATATGCCAATAATTAACTTATCCCTGAATGACATACAATACCATAACTTATTTCTCCTTCACTGAAAAGAGGAGATTAGGTAGCCAGTAGCAGGTTCGCCATTGACAAGATCACCAAAATTAATAAGTAAATAAGCTTAAAAAGGCATAAATATTAAAATCTAAATGAACTCAAGGGAAATCCAAGGAAATAAATAATCTGACATAACGAATCTCTATAACAGAGATACAGTCTATCAATAGTCCTTGACCTACAACCCTTAGCATTAGGACCATGGTGTAATGAGGCATTAAATCACCAGCAAAACTGCCTGACACCCCAGAATCCACTATCATGGGCCCTGGGTGGCAGAATTTATAGGAAAGGAAGAAAAAGAAAGAGAAAAAAACACAGTGGCCCATCAGCTCAAACAACATATGCTTAAGGAAATGCAAGCAACAATCAGTGAGCTCAAAGATGTTTAATCAAACAACACTCTTAGCAACTAAAAAGCTTAATCATTATATAGAACATATAAATACAAAGATAAACAAGGCAATGCAATAAATGAAGGAATGTCTCAATAGGGAAGTAGAAAGACTGCAGGGATTCCAAGATGAATTACAGGATATAAAAAAGTCACATGAAAACATGGGAAACCAGTTTGAGTTTTATGACGATGGATTATAAGATCTTGAAGATAAGTAAGACAAACTAGACCAGATCTTCACTAAGCATGATGTTCTCAAGTTTCTTCCATTTGCCTGTAAAAGCCTCCATGCCGTTGGACTTCATTGATGCATAGTATTCCATTGTGTAAGTCAGAAGCAGAAGGTGAAACACCTAATGGTCTCTCTGATATGAGAGACCCAGATCACAACACCTATGGAACTTAAGACGAAAGACGAAGTGAAAGAGGGGAGTAGGGTGGGGGAAGAGGGAGGGAGGGGTGGGTAGGAGGAGGGTCAGAAGGAGAGTGGGAATGCCCTTGTCACCTTGACAAGATACATATGTGCACAAAATGCTCAACTCCATTGTAAACGTTGAATTTTGTACGTACACATATCAATAAAATGTCGGGGAAAAACTAGACCAGATAGTCTTGATGAACAAAAACCAAAAGACAAGAGATGGAATCCAGTAACTAAGACAAACAACCTCAAGGAGAAACAACCTCAGAATTATGGGAGTGCAAGAGAAAGTGAAGGACAGCACAAAAGGTACAAAGGGTATGCTCAAATACATTATACCAGAAAAGTTACCTGAATCTAGGAAAAGAAACTGACTTTGAGCTCCTGCAAGCATACAGAGTACCAAACAACCTTGACCCGAAAAGAGGATCTCTGCGACATCTAGTCAAAATCCTAGATGCTCAACACAAACAGAGAATTCTAAAAGCTGCACGAGAAAAACAGAACATAGCCTGCAAAGACAAACCCACCAAAATAATCACAGATTTCTCAACACAAACCGCAAAGGCCAAGAGGTCACGGAGCAAAATCATTCAAGTGCTAAAAGAAAATAAGTGCCAACTAAGACTGTTCTAGTCAGCAAAATTATCCTTGAAAATGGAGGAGAACTTAAAATTTTCCATGATACAGTAAACCTAAAGAAATTTATGATCACTAGACCAGCACTGCAGAAAACACAATTAGGAATGCTAAAAAGAGGCAGAGAGACTAGCAGACCAAAGATCGCAGAGAAAAACAAACACCCAAAGGGAACAATCCAACAGCAGGGTAGCAGAATCGACATCGACACATCATAACGATGGCAAGACAGGGCAAATGTATCACTGTAATGACACTCAGTGTTAATGGTATCCACCCTCCCATCAAGATACAGCCTGACAGATTGGATCGAAATACAAAACCCAACAGTTTGTTGCCTGCAAGAGGCAATATTTACCCATAAATAACATACAGACGGGAAATAAAAGGATGGGAATTAATACTTCACACAACTGGACTGAGAAAACAAGCAGGGATAATCAGACACAGCGTTCGAACCAAAACAGATCAGAAGAGGCAAAGACAGACTCCTTATACTGAGTAAGGGAACAATCCAACAGGAAAAAAGTCACAACTATCAGTATGTATACACCCCAGACTGGGGCACTTAATTTGTACAATGAAAATTATTGGACATGAAAGATCAGCTAGACCCCAATACTATTAGAGTAGGAGGGGACCTCAGTACAACACTCTCACAGGTAGAAAGCTCAACTAGATAAAAAAAAAAAATTATCAAAGAAATATCGAAGTGAAGCTGCACTACGGAACAATGGACCTAACTATTATTTACACTTTGTGCCATCCAACATCAACAGGATATACATTTTTCTCAGCAGCACACAGGCCATCTTCCAAAACAGACCATAGCATAGGCCAAAAAGCATGCTTAAGTAAGTTCAGAAAAGGTTAAATAATATATACTTTACTTATATTTTTTCAAAACATAGTAGAATTAGAAATCAATATCAAAAGAAACTACAGAAAGTATATAAATACATGTTAACTAGTAACATACTACTGAGCAAACAATGTGTCACAGAAAAAAACAGGGATGATACAAAAAAATTGCTAGAGTTAAATGACAACGGAAGCACAGCCTGCCAGACCACATGGGGCAAAACGACGGCAGTACTAGGAGGGAAATTCATAGCTATTAATGCATACATTTAAAAAACAGACAAAACCACACAAAAAACAAACAAGCAACCAAGAAAAATAGAGCAATGCCAAATAACAAAATAATGGACCTCAAGGTCTTAGAAGAATAACAATCCACACTTAAAAGTAGCAGAAGAGAAGCAACTATAAAGATTAAAGCAGAAATTAATAAAATTGAAACTTACAAAATTACACAAAATCGATAAATCAGAGCTGGCTCTTCAAAACAAGAAAAAAAGATTGATAAGTCTCTGGCCAAAGTAACCCAAAGAAGAAAAGAAAAAAATACATACCAATGCAATTAGAAATAGCGAAGGTGAAATTGTCAGCCACACTGCTGACATTTAAAGAATTCTAAAGAACTATTTTGAAAATTATACTCCAAAATATTGGAGAATCTGGAGAAATTAATAAATTCCTGAACACATACAAGATACCAAAATCGAACCAAGAAGACATAAAAATCTAATAAACCAATAAGTGTGAAAATTGAGGCAGTACAAAGAAAAGTCCAGGACTAGACAGAATCACTGCAGAATTCTATGTGGAACTTCTGAGAAGAGGTGTATCACTAGTAGTTTTAAAACTGTTCCATGAAATCACAAGACAGTGAACTTTGTCCAATTCGTTTCTGGAGGCCAGCAATACCCTGATATCAAAACCAAAGACTTAACTAAGAAGGACAAGTATAGGCTAATATCTTTAATGAATCTAGCTGCAAAAATCCTCTATAAGATATTGACAAACAGAATCCAACAAATTATTTTTAAAAATCACACACTGCGATCAAGTTGGCTTCATCCCAGGGATGCAAGCATGGTTCAACATATGTAAATCAAATAAGGTAATGTATCACATAAATAAAAATAAAGATAAAAATCACATGGTCATCTCAATAATTGCAGACAAAGCCTTTGACAAAATCCAGTGTCCATTCATGATAAAAAAAAAAAAAACCTGAAGAAAATAGGTATAGCATGACCTGACCACAGACGGATAGAAGGCATTTACAGCAACCTCACTACCAGGGTTACACCAAACAGGAAAACCCTGAAAGCGTTTCCCCCGAAGTCGGGAACAAGGCAAGGCTGTCCCCTCTAATCACTGCTTTCCAATATAGTAGTCAAAGCCCTGGCCGGAGCACTCATTCAGTAGAATGAAATAAAGGTGGCATGTATTAGAAAGGAAGAAGTCACATGATCCTTATTTGCAGATGACACGATTCTCTACATAAAAGACCCCAAAATCCCACCAGAAGACTCTCAGGAATAATTAACAAATTCAGCCAAGATGAGAATACAACTAATATGAAAACAAACAGTATTCCTCTTCCCTCATGGTGAGTTCATTGAGAAAGAGCTGAGAAGAACAAGCCCATTTTCAGTAGCCCCTCAAAAAATTAAAAATCCAAGAATAAGCCGAACCAAGAAAGTGAAGGCCCTCTGCCACGCAAACTGTAGTATGCTGACAAAATTGAATGGAATCTTAGAAAATGGAAAGACATCCCCGGTTGCTGGATGGGCAGGCCTAGAATTACCAAAATGGCCATACCACAAAAACTAATACACAGAGTCAGTGCAATTCCTACCAAAATGCCAAAAACATTTTCACAGAACTTGGAAAGAAAATCCTAAAATTCATATGGAATCAAAAGAGACTCAGAATATCCAGTGCAATCCTGAACAACAACACAAAAGTAGGTGGCACCATCACTCCAGGCACCAAATCATACCACCCAGCAACAGTAGTTAAAACAAACAAATATGGCGCCAGCACAAAACCAAACAGGTTAATGAACGGAGCACAGCTGAAGACGCAGAGACAACGTTGTGCCCCACCTGTCACTTGAACTTAGACACAGGAGCCAAGACTATACATTATAGAAAGAATTCACTTAACAGTCTTTGATTATTGAGTAATGTTTGATTTAGATGGTTTTAAGTCATTGCTGCTTTCTCCATGCTCGATATTGTTCAAATTACAACTTCCACATAAGAAAACAGAATTTCAATGGAAAAAAAAGAAAAAACAGCTTCTTCAATAAATGGTGTTGAAAGATCTGGTTATCCACATATACAAGAATGAATCTAGACGCATGCCTCAAACCAAGTACCAAAATCAAATCGAAATAGACCAAAGACCTACATATTGAAATAGGAACTCGGATCCTCCTGAAGCCAAAATAGGGAAAACTCTTGAAAACACAGGTGTGAGCAAAGACTTTCCCAATAGGATAACTGATACAAAAGAACTAACTCCCAGAACTAACACCCGGGACTACATCAGTTCAACAGCATGGGAAACTGACAGAACAAGGACCACCTACACCTCAGACGGGGAGCTAACAACTAGAACACACAAAGAACTGAAGAAACAGAGATCATCCAAGTCAAACACTCAGTTCTAAAACGGGTAACTGAAACGAATCAACAGTTCCCGGAACAAGAACAAACGGCCACCGCACATACGAAAGAAAGAAGTGCCCATCATCTTAGAAACTAGAGAAATGCAAATGAACACAGCACTGAGGCAGCATCTTGATCCGGTGAAAGTGGCTTGTGGGAGGACTCTAAAAGCAACAGATGGTGGTGAGGATGCGGGGCAAAGGAACCCTGTTACACTGCTGCTGGGACTGAAAACCGATATGAACATTATGCAGAGCAGTATGGAGATTTTAAAAAAATGCAAATAGTCCATTTGACCCAGCAACACAACAACTAATAGCTAAATCACGGAAGACGCTGGCAGACCATGAGACCATTATCCTGAGGGACATGAATTAGACTCAGAAGAGGAAATATCATATCAAACAGGTGAGATGTTGGGAATCAGGGGGCAAAAGGGAATGAAAAGAAATGTGCAGCTGGTGTGATACGTATGTGACAAAAATTTACGATTTTCATGTAACCACTGTGTACAGCAAATAGATACTAATAAAAAAACAGGAAAAAAGATCCAAACCAGGGAAAAATAGTTTGTATAAGATGTAGGACAAACGGCATGCAGCCACAGCATCATCTCTTGGATTTTTAAAGAGATTTTTGAAATGGTGACAATACTTAAAAATTGTGACTAATGGTAACCTTAAAAAGGAGCAGAAAAAGGATAAATACGAACAGATTAAATACGTATTTTCTCAGATTGTACTCATTTAGGTGTTGACTATTTTGAGCTAACGTCCACACTCGTGAATACTGTTTTGTAAAATCTTTGCAACAACCAGTGAAGTGGTTTCTTTTAAAAACTACTTATCTTTTTCCTCTCAGGCATGCTATTTAGAGAATGTCCCTGTACTAATCGTTCATTTTGATGATTTGAGCTGCTCAAGGAGACAGCATTTTACCAAGATGAATTTCAAACTCCTGAGCACTTTTTGGACATCTCTTGGTCCCGGTTATGTGGCTGAAAAGAAACCCGCATGCTACACATTCTGCTGGCCAGCTTAGGAGACACTCAGCATGGGCAGCAAGGGGATCGCGAGCTAAAAATGAAACAGAGCAAAGCGATCCCATGACCATCAACCCCAAGAACATCAAATGTTGACATCTCCCTTCTGAAACCTGCCTCCCTCGAGCAGGAAGTGAACTTTATTAAAAAGTCTCTGGCAAGCAATTCAGTCATCAATTTACATTAACACAATCGGGCATCAAGGCGGGCATAGAAAAAAGCAAACCATCCGCTTCCTCCAGAAAAAGCTTCTATTGAAGAACATTAAATAACGCTCTGTGTGTGCTTCCTGAGACTCCCAACTACTGGGCAGACGTTGCTCTTGCCTCACGATACCCTTCGATTTATTTATTTCCAAATTTAGTTGTGACGGCCCTGCAAATTCAGGTGGAAACAGGAACTGCGGCAGTGCAGCAGCTAAGTCTGAGAGCAGGTCACTCGGGAGAGCGGACACTCAGTGCGACGGCGTGGGTCTGGCGTGGCTCCCGGGGCCTCACACTCGTGGGTGAAGCCGGACGCCTGTGGAGCTCTGCGCTGTTAGGAAGAAGAGGCGGCACACTCGGGCTTGACCCAGAAGGGGCAGATCACTGGGACAGGGCCCGGCAGGGGCGCCCCCCACCCTCCCTCGCCTGGGTTCCCGTCCCCCAGGGGTGAAGACCCCCTCCCGCCACGCCTCTGCCTGCCCTATGCCCCCACCATTGCCAGGAGCCGACGAACAGACTGAGACCTTCTGAAACTGGGAGCTTAAAAAAAAAAAATCTTTTCTCCCTTTAGCGGCAGACGTCGGGTATTATATGACACTCATTTCACCATCTGTTCATCCGTCGGGGCAGGTGACTGTGGAGATCACCAAAATTGCGATGAAATAATTTCCTGGCTAAAAATCACCCACTGTGTTGAGCCAGGGGACAGAGCTCCAACCTCAGGAATAGAAGTTGTTCACATCAGGGGCAACTGACGGCTCCCAGAAGTTTGCAATCTAGGAGGGACCATACTGTCACCGAGCCCCCAGAACCCACTGGAGACATCAATGTCTCCACTTAATGTCTGAGTGACAACCGTATGTGCGCGCATTGGTGATCTCAGTGGCCGTAACAACGGCAGTTAGTGAAATCGGCACAGGGGATGGTGGCGATTACAGAAGAAGGGTTCTTATATCTTTTCTAAAACAAGAAAGAAAATAACATATGTGAGATTGGGTATGGACATTCTGCAGCAGACTGAAATCCAGACAGCTTGTAGGGTGTTAGGGATTGACTTTCAATCAAAATCACCAGTTGGACTTTTTCAGACAATCATAAAACAGTGCTGAGACCACAGAGAAGGATGATTCTGGAGGCAGAGCATACGATGCAACTCGACAGAGTCGCTCAGAGATACAAAACATGTGTACACACAACAAAAATTAATCACACGTACGCTACATGCGAAACACGGGGATAGATTCTGGAGGTCACAGCTAAGTCCATGCTGTTGTTCTGAAATCCCCAAACGTCGCTATCCACTCTACCCGTCGTCTCTCTTCTGTATTCTCTATTATAATTCTATTCTTAGACAAGAATTCCCATTCAGTCACTTCTAGTATTAAACGTCGTACTAAATACCCAGTATTACTAACTCTAGTCCTAACCCTCATCTTTCTATCTCTTCCACATGTAAATTTACCTTACAGAAATCAGATTTGTTTTAGGGGTGGGGAGAGTTGTTTCTTTGTTTTTGAGATGAGATCTCCCTCATTGCCCAGGCTGGCAATGAATTCTTTCTTGGTCCTCCTGCCTCAGCTTCCCAAGTAGGCAGGATTCCAGGTAAGTACCACCACGCCCCACCAGACTTGTTTTATGAGACAATATCTCTAGTTATTCCTCTATTTCAGTGATTAAACCATTGTATATCACATTAAGTCAGAAATCTTCCTAAGCTGAACCTGGTGGCATAGGGCTGTCATCTGAGCACTTGGGGAGGCCAAGGTAGAATGACTGCAAATCCAAGCCCAGGCTAGGCATTTCAGCAATTTAGTGAGACACTGCATCAAAACAAAAATAAAAAACGGGCTGGGAACAGCTCTGAATATCTCTCACATAAATCAAACCTGGAGAGTTCACTTATTTCTCAATATATCCCCAATTTCTCTTTGGAGAAGATGATATTTCATGGGGTTCTGGGAAGACGGAGCTAATTTTAAAGGAGAGATTTTCATTAAAAAAAGGCAAAGGGGCACAGAAGATCTTAAAAATAGAAATTAATTTTTTCTCTTTTCTTAGTACCTCTTCTCTTCCCTCCCTTCTTTCTTTTCTTTCCTTTTTTTTTGGGAAATCCACACCTTTAAGCACTATTATTTTTTATCTCTTTGTCCCTGAATTAAATCCCAAGATACATATAGCGTACAACTGATACCAGAAAAATTAGGACCACTCAAGGTCGGTGTTTAAGAGATTAGATACATTTCAGCATGTCAACATTTTACAAATTCCACGAAATGCAAATTTTCTTTCATAAAAAGTCACAGAACTTGAAAATTATTTAAAAATGATGTAATGTCCTAAGAAAAACCCTGTGTCGATAAGGGTGTCATGGTGATATTTTGTTGTGTATCACAAATCATTTCATTCCATGTTCATGTTCATCAGAAAGGAAATCGCTTTTCATCTTTTAAAAATGTTACTCTATGCTTAGTAGAAGAAGTAACGGTAGCAGCTACATTAATAAAAAGGAGGTGGAACTTGGGCTTGTCTATTCATTACTCAACTCAAACTCTGTGAAACTGTCTAGGAAGACAGCAATAACAAGACGTGGTAAATTCTGTGAGCTACCAATCCAGCTATCTCCATAATGACAGTTACAAGAGGAGAACAGAGGAGGAGGAAGGGAAGAAGAGGAGGAGGAGGAGGAGGAAAAGGAAAAGGAGAGTGAGAGAACCAAAGAAAAGACTCCTCTTTCTCCTCCACCCTCACTCCATCCTCTTTTGGTGAGGTAGGCCCCTTATTTGCGGATACGGATAAAACTGGAAATCCAAAGATAGACATGTTTAAACTCCTAAAGATCTCAGCCAATGAAATTCAACAAAGGAACTAAATTTAGAAGTGAAGTGATAGCTTTTCAAAAAAATGTTCTCTACGGAGACCTTCACATTTTACCAACTCGCTGAAGCAACGCAGGCCCGTCTGGGAGCACGTTTTATGTTGAAATGATTGAAACATTATAGGGCGGAGTAAAGTGTCAAGTCAAGCTGGGAGTGGTGTCAAACTTTTCTTCCTTTTTATTTGGTTCAAAAAAATTCGATACCTTCCAAGACTAAAATGACAAAGTGGTTTCAATCTGCACCCCTCATCTTCAAATACTCAGGTCCCCAACCGCAGAGACTGTCAGGTTTGGAATGTGTTTCCTTAGGTTCTGTGGAGCATCCATTAGAATGGCTGAGAAAGGCCTGAGGGCGGAGAGCACAGGGCTCTAACGGGTAAAAGAAGGCTTTGAACTTAAGCACTCAGATCCAGGGTCATTTAAAAATGTCTAATTCATTTTAAATTGGTTATTGTATTCAAATGAAGTTTGCAGGCCATCTGTCTTTGAAGTGATTTAAATTAACTTTTATGGCTCTTATGGGAAAGAGAAGCCATTTCTAACCCAATCCGGTCTGCCTACTACCATCAATCACTAATTAGAATTAATTATTAAGACTTCCATTCCTTTTTTCTCAAATATTCCAAGTCATTTATCAAAGAACGACACGACCCGCTCTCCCTTCTTTGGAATACTGGAGTCACACTCAAATGACTCTTGGGTAGATGGCACTGAAGTGAGAGTGGAGTCAGATGTGTAACAACAACGCTGTCTAAAAGCTACATTCAACCAAGAGAGCAGTATTTTTGGAACAGCAGGCTGTATAAAAGTGCTTTGTGAATATTAACATATTCCAGCAAATTAGTTTGCACTCATTATCATAAGCAATTACTTACTGTTTAGATGCAGCTCGTTTTAAATTGGCAAGCAATTTGCAAGAATTAAAACACAACACAGAGGGCTTTCTGAAAATTCAACAATGTTCTGAGACAAAGCAAAGGATGTTCCTGGCTCTCGGGCCCTGAACGGCACATGGCTACCCAAGGAACCCATCTAGCACACAAAGAATCCTGAAGAAGAGGAAGCCACACGAACTTTCAATGGGACTTACTTCGTTTGGACACTACCCCAATAGAATTATGCACTTTAAGGCATTTCTTAAGAAGCATAATGGCTGGGCCACGTGGCTCGGGCCTGTAATCCCAGCACACGGGGAGGCTGAGGAAGTAGAGTCCAGCCTGGGTAATTTAGAGAGAACTTGTCTCAAAATCAAAAGGCTGGGGGTATAGCTCAATGAGAAGGCCATGGATTTAATTACTAGTACAAACAAACAAACAAAAAAATTCAAGTGGTTAGGTTTGACTTTCTGAGAACGAACTGGCTGTCAAATGGAGTTAATTGTGGTACCTCACACTGCAGTGGCCTGAGATAGCCCTTGGAAGGAGTTTCTTCTGTTGTTTGGATCGTTCTATTTGCTTATTTCTGGGGCAGGGTCTGCTGAGGGTCTCCCCCTCGCCCCTGATGCATCCCATCCCGTCCTGCCCCATCCCACCCAGCCTATCACAAGCCTGCTTCCCGGCAGATCTCCCGAGGGCTAATGCATGAACTACATAGCTGAACGCTGTGCAGTGTGGAGGGACTACGTGATCTCATTAGTGGTTTTCGAAATTCCTGGGCAAAAGCGAGGTAAAATGGCCTCCAGTGTGGGCCCTGACACCACCTGCCCCTTCTGTCCAGCTCCCTCATGTTTCATGCAAGCCATGACAACCCCGAGGCGGAGCTGGAGGTTCACGGATGTAGATTGCAGGATGAGATCAGCACTCTCCTACCCTGATGAGCTGTGACTACCAACGTGACAAAAAACACCTTCCGCTTTGGCCAGACCTGTGTGTTTCTGGGTCATCACTTTTGTATCAAAAGGTAGTCATAAACGGCTTCTCACAAAAACGTGGCAAAACATTTTCATGTATATTTTTCAACCTCGTGGCAATCAAGTAAATTTCGTAGGAAAGCTATAATTATCTCTATTTCACAAATTCAAAAGAAATTAATGTTCACAGCAGTAAAATTATTTGTCTATGGTTACAAAGCAATTTGAAACTTCTTCATAAGAATCACCTGTGTTTTTGTTTGCTTGATTTTGCCTTTTTTTCAGTGCCTTGATGTCCCTCGCCCTGGTGGGCTCTCTGGGACATGCCCTTACCGTGGACTGGCCCATCCTAGTTCTTCCCTCTCTTACAAAATCAAAATGATGTATACTCTCAGAGCACAGGAAAGATGCTTCTGATGGGCCTGAAGTGAAATTAACTGACCCACACAGGCCCCTGGGCTTAGAAGACAGCTCACTGTAAACACTTTCCCCAGACCTTTGACACACCCAGCTTACTGTTTGGTTTTACAAGCTGTGGAAAGTCTTTCTCCAAGGCCTCAAAGCCGACCCTAGGAGACAGGGTGACCCTGTCCTCAGTGTTCCTGGCGACGAAACCTCCACAGGCAGAGACGGGTCAGTAGCACTCACTGCTCTATGAGACGTGGTGACCCAACGAGGAAAGTAGCCCTGTCCTTCATCTCCCGGATGTCAGGAGCCCTTCCCAGAGGTGGCCAGCATCGCTTCGCAGTCTGCACTGCCCACACCCTTCACCTCTGATGGGTCACCTCGGAGCTCGGTCTCCTGCCTCCTTCTGTGGAGCCGAAGTCAGTCTCTCTAGCTCAGGCTCTCCCTAGCCTCCTGCCTGTGTGCCTCTTAAACACTCATGGTCCATTGATCTGGTTGTTCTGCCATCTAGGCCAACCACCTCACAAAGAGTATTTGAACCCCCCCGGATTAAACAGAGGGAAGACTTGCCTCACAGGCTCAGCGCCGGGGCTCCATCACCGTGCTACAGTCCCAGCCGGGGAAGGCTCCTTCGCGTGGACTACCCCTCCTTCTACACAGAAAGCAGGCAAAGCATTATCTGGGGAACTTCCCAGACACTACACGTGGTAGCATTTCTGTGCCCTGGCCAGAATCGTAAATGAGCCTCCTAGCGGATTTCTGAGGAAAATTCACCCATTGAGGATTCGGGGTGATGCCCACAGCAAAGCAGTGAGCTTGCCACACTCGGCTCTTGAGCGTAATCACAGCCGAAACGAACATGCAATTACCAACTCAGATCGCAGCCTACATTACGTCACTCCGTACTGGTCTTGAATTATTCGTATTTTCTAAGTGACATCCCATCCCGAGGATGTGAACTAGCTTTCCTGGCTCCTTGTTTCTACCTCAGAGCCTAGACCACCGTGAGGGACTTCACAGGGAACAAGGGCTGATGGGGACGCCAAATAAAATGCAAACGACCCGAAGTCCCCTCGGTGATGTCTTTCTTCTCACTTGACGTCAGCATCTTAGAATCAGGTACCCAGTGCCGCACGTGGAGCAAAGAACCGACTGGGAGTCTGGATACCAAAATACAACACCTTGAATCCCGTTAGTCAGCAACTTCTCTTAGAAGTTACCTTCAAAGGGCTACACGTCGAGAACAGTAAGAGACTACCCTCACAAAACATAATAACTAAAAGCTAATAATGATTAACCTATATGTTCACTTTTCA
The DNA here is from genome assembly GCA_004027205.1 of Ctenodactylus gundi. Classification (NCBI taxonomy): domain Eukaryota; kingdom Metazoa; phylum Chordata; class Mammalia; order Rodentia; family Ctenodactylidae; genus Ctenodactylus; species Ctenodactylus gundi. The sequence goes on along the minus strand of PVKB01004855.1, from coordinate 53,096 downwards.
AAATTTAATTTTGAATAAAACAAAATGTTTTAACTTTCTGTTAATGTGTAAGCTACTTCAGAGTAAATGTTTTTATGTAACCCTACACATTTTACACCGTTTTCTTTCAAGTTTAGTACATGCTTAACATCACCATAATATAAAAATGATATATATGAATTTAGAATAAAAGCACATATATATCAGGTGTAAAATAGGTCTTTTGATCAAAGAAAATTAGCTTCTGGATAACCAGTACTCCACAGGGGAGAAATAAGACAAAAAAACAAAAAAAATTAAGAAACGACAACAACAAAACAAAAGGAAAACCAAGCTCACCCCTTCCCTTGAAGAATGGCCTAGAAAACAAACTTTTTTGATTCTACTCAAATTCAGACTATTTAAAAACCAAAATAAGCACTCTCTAAACCAAAGAAAAATTGTCAAGTAGGCAGGTTATCTATTCTCATGCAAATAAGCAACACAAGCCATTGTAAAGGGGGCATTTAAAAGGACAGAAAAGAAAAACATTTTCCCCACAAGATGTTATTGTTTTCCAAGCAACTTCTGAACATCTCATATGGAGAAATCCGCAAGAATGTTCTCCAGCCAATTTATTTTCCTTTTTGTGTTTCAGGAGTAGGGGAGGCAGGGTCTCATTCTGCCGTCCAGGCAGGCCTCAAACTCCAGATGGAGCCCAGGTCGACTCCAAACTGATCCTCCAGTCTCAGCTTCCCAAGTGTATTACAGGCCTGTGCCATCGCGAATGCCTTCTTCCACTATTTTATTATCCACAAGAAATATTTATTTCCACATTTCCACATTCCCCATGGGCCTGTCCATTTGGCAAATACCATTTCTACTGTGTTTAGTATATGGTATGTTTCAGGTGTAGAGTTCCAGACAGCACAGCTAGTTTTTCTGCCAATCCCACCAAACAAAACAGAAATCTCACATTGCCCAGACCACTCAGATGAAAACAACAGTTTTCACTGGAACTTTCTGGGCATTAATCACAACCCGGATTGAAGGTCGCTCTGTCCATGAAGGGGTTAAGAGCATGCTAGGATCGCTATGAAGCAACAGCCCGGAAACCAGCAGGAGCTTGGTCCCCGCCTTGGAGAAAGTAGTTACCATGCCTTCCAGCATCTTCTCCTCCGATCATACCCGACATGTCACGACAGACTAATGTTAAGGAGCATGTGGTTTATGTTAAGGCAGAAAGGGAGAGAGTGGAAGAGTTTACTGGGGGAAATGGCACGATTAGTTTTGAATTTTAGCAAAATTACTTGGGGCTCCATATAAGACAATGGGCAAATGGGCTGAGTGAGGCTGGAGGAGCAGGGGCTGAGTGAGGAGGCCCTTCAGAACATTTTGCTCACAAGAAGCAAAGCCAATGATCACCATGAGGGTAGGGATGGAAGTAGCCAGAAGTGAGAAGCCCAAGAGGGACGTGTAAAGACCCTGTCAGAAGAGGAAGAAACCAACGTCACTCCTTGTGTCCGGAGCTGGAAAGGGAACAGACATGGTGCCACTCGATGGGAGGGAACACAAGAGACAAGAAACAAAGACAGCTAAGGAATAGCATGGGTTTGTTCATCTTTGAATTTAACCATCTCCTTCCCAGTGAGAACGTTATCTTTTACAACACTCAGCGCAGATAAGTGAACACAGAGGACGTGTTTTGTTATCCTAATGACGAACCCGGCATGTAATCAGAAGAGTCAACTGAAAATGTCGTCACAGTTTCTCCTAACATTTTTGCAAAAGCTTAGGTGATAAGCATGTCTAACATGTACTTACTCAAGTCCCTTAACACAACCTGACACTGTAAGACCTTTTCACGAAATTCCCACGAGAGCTGGCTACCTGTGTCATCTGAATACACAGTGTTTTCTTCTTCCCAGTAACTCTACGGCACTGTTTTATGGGAAAGGTTGTAAAGTACTACCTTGTCCCAGCATGACTTCTGCTCTACTGCCATTTGGATCTGTGAACACAATTACGTGGTTAACTTACTGGGTTTAGTTGATTTCTTCCTCTACTCATCAAGATTTTAACTAATTTTTGCATGCGGACATTTTGGTATATAAGGGCTTTCTGGGTTAACCATGTGCTGCGTATGTGACCAGTGGAGTCAAAGGGAACGGGATGAGTGAAGGTCAGGCTCAGATGTCCATAGACAGAGGTTAAGCTCCACGTCTTCGCCAACTGAATAGTGGTGGGAGAGAAGGCAAAACTGAAGTCGCTGACCATGGGTCAGGACTCTCTACCACATGTCTGCTGATGTGCCCCGTTCCACAGCTTGTACACTAAGCACTAGGCTGATCTAACAGGCTCCTCTGCCTCCTGGTATATGGGGAGCGTGACCCCTGGTAGCCCATATGATGATTTCAGGCAAAGCAGAAAGGAAAAAATAATCCTTCCTCCAACCCGTCTGCTGAAAAAATCACCCGCATATACTAAATGTCATCACTACAGAGCAGTTGTTGGGTGTTATGTAGACACTATCGTATTACGTATGAAATGCCATAGCAGTAACAGTGTGAACAGGACCAGCCTCACAAGAGTGTGACGTGCACACGTGTACGTGGCCCTGCTTTAGGGAGATGGAGGAACCGTGAGGCTTGGGTTCATGAGTCCTCTTGGACCCTTCCACTCTGCAGGCACCATCACGCTCCCCAGTGATGGGGACAACACAGACAAGAGCCTCACATGCCACTCAGCCCCTTTCCTTCATGCACAGCAGACACCCATCCAAGGAGGTTCAAGGTGTCTCCTGGAAAGAAGATGTCTTATATCGTGGACATAAGATCACCCACAGGCCTAACTCCTGGAGATGCGGCTTCTGAAAAGAAAGACAGTGTCGGAGCAGAACTAACCAAAAATGGAGAAAGAACAGAGCCACAGAGGCTCAATTAAGCCTTGAAGCACAGACTTCATCGAGACCAAAAAAAAAAAGGACACTGAGAATCCTCCAGAGGTCAGATTCTTCTAAAACCCCATGACTTCTCCAAAGCACAGACTCAATTTTGAAGCATGTTAAATTGTGGACCTGAGAGGGAATACACTGTTAATGAATTTTGTACAATCTTCCTCCTTCTCAATTGAAATGAGAAAGAAAGAACCCTCAAAAAGATTGGAAGGGGTTCCTTGGGTGTCTCCAACATCTTCCCTGTCCCTGTATGATTTCAAAACACACTAGCAATAATCAGTCTGCTAATTAAACTACTAACTCTTTCGTATAAATTACAAAGCAGGGATGTTCCAGAGGCAACCCACACTCCTGAGCCTCCAGGAATGTAGATTTTCTACAGATAAGCCAGGGGAGTTACACACACATTACCCTAGGCCAAGTTTGGTCCCGAAAATGAAGTCACATTCACTAACCCTCCAAATATTTAATGAATTTTTTCCCCCAGACACGGCCTAACAAACTCGTGGAACAAGAAAAGCCTCCAAGGTAAGCCCCGAGAGGTCCATTTTTCCAGGAGTTAAACTGAAAGGTGGCAAAACGGAAGCTCCTCCATGATGCCTCTGAGAACAGCGAGGTTGTGTTCCAGCCAACGCAACGCGAAGCTGACCAGGATGTGCTGAAGTCCCCGAGCTGCCCCTGACCTATGTCGCCAGGCCACCAGCACACTCTGGAACAGTGACTTGTAAAGTGCTGCTTATGCTGAGGCAGGTGTTAAATTCTAAAACAAACAAAAACAGTGACAAGAATTCTACCCCCAACCAGATTCCTTCAATTTTGAAAATACATTCACAATATGCAAATATGTGAGAATACGCTTTCTGCCACACACATCCCATGCTCTCAACAGGGCCACATTTGCACAATCAACTCACTCACATATTTTACTTGTTCGATGTTAAAATGAGCAAAAATAAGATTGCAAATAAGCCCACGCAAACCATGGGAAAAGCTCTCACACAAACCATGACGTGGAATCATATTCTCCTGACTCACACAGGCCAGAGACTTTCCCCAAAGTCACAGAAACTATTCAGTGACTCGCATTTTCAAGGAGGTCACTCCAGATCATTTCTATGATACTTTAAAATCTATTCTTTGAGTTTAAAATATTGCTCCACTAATGCCAGTATTAACTGTGAACTTGATCCCCCAGTCCACTGGGCCGGGAGTAGGAAGTTCTGTTGACTGGTGATGTGCTGCAGCGGGCAACATGCAGTGGTTTCCTTGGCTGAATATGTGCCACGTTCATATCTGACTTTATGTTTTCTATATCTTACGGTTGCGACATGATCTTCTAGAGACTACTTCTATTTTACATAGTAATTCTTTCTGCACTTGTGGGAAATTATGTCAGAAACAGAAAAAAATGAACAGACGATTAGCTATGCATGTAATTCCCCAAACCATACACCCTATATGACTGGTCTATCAACTCTGCCCCAAATCAATCCAATACAAAATTCACACAAATGAGAGACTAAAATGAGCTCTACATTTATCCAAATCTAGTCATGTAATTATTGAAGTTTTCTCATTCTAAAACTATAATTACTGCAGTTTTAGTAAAGAAAAGGTTGGGTTAAAAGTTACTAAGGAAATGTCACCGTATCTGATTTGTTTTGTGAATACATGTTAAGATAATTCCTACTCAGAAGAGCACACTCATTCCAAGCTGGAATAGGTATGAGGCTTGGTAATTTCTATTGTCACAAATATGACTGAGACCCAGACTCATTAACCTATCCTCACAGCATGTTCTAAGCATATTCTCCACAGGGGCAGCTGCAGGGGTACCCCGGTCTCCACCCTTCCATTCTCACCCAGGGCAGCACTACACATCGTCCCCAAGGCCTGGGTTGGCTGTCTGGGTGCTAATACCCCTCCTAGGTTTCGAGGTTCAGACAACAGACTCGAAACCCTTTCTAAACACCTAGTCACATCGTCACGGTGCTCATTCACCGACTGACGGGCAGCGACTTTTGAAGTGTCCTTGAACTTTTCACATCACCAAGCAGAAAACTGTTTTCTTCTTGGCTACCAACCAGCTGAACGTCATCTATTACAATGTTGCTTCCAGCCAGCACTGGTTGAAAGCTAACCAGGAAGGCGCTGATCATTTCTACGAGGACACGCATACAGGCGCGCGTGGATACACACACACACACACACACACACACACACACACACACACACACACACACACACACAGCGGGTGATCCTTCCATGGTCCCAAAGCCAGCACTCGGGATGAACATTTGGGGATCCCTTCAGCGATTTATTTCTCAAGTGTTAAGCGTCTGCCCTTCCCATGTGCTCCATATTAAGATGATGACAAGTAATTTAGTGGCACCACACACCTTCAATGAGTGTTGGGCGAGTGCAGGGCAATCTGCACTACTTGTTCCGGGAGGATCCCAGAGAAGCTAAACACTATTTCCCGTGAGTCAATCTTCACGCACACACGGACAATGCTGATTTGGAACAATCATAAGCTGTACCTAACATGATTACCTCTATTTTGCGACTCTTTGTGTGTGTGTGTGTGTGTGTGTGTGTGTATGTGTACTTCAGGAATTGCAAAAGCTTTTAAATTTCAAGAAAACAGGGCCTCAGAGGAGATGAGGGAACTTCTCAATGATTTGGGTATAGACAGCGAAGGCCAAAAATTAAAAGTAAGAGTTAACTAAGACTGGCCCAAGCATGGAGCTCGCCTCCTGCTAGTGACCTCCAAGTCGTCTGTGCCTCAGTCTTCACACCCAGTCTGACAGTCCCACTGCTTAGTGGGTGCTGGCAACACACACGGGCATCAACATAACTCCACATCACTCCACCGACTGGCCACTTGGCTCGAGGCCAGCACAGACCACCAGGTTGGTGCACAGGCTGCTCTCTCGGTGTGGAGCCCATTTAGCACGGGACATTGTGTGAGATCAATGGCCTGTAACAGCTTTCGTCTTTCTTACATTCAATACCATAAGGGCCCTTAAGATTTAATGAGCACAGTCTGTTGAGTGAAGCTTTCAACTTGCTGTGTTTCTCTGATGCATCAGAATATCTTCTTCGGGAGAGGATAGGTACTTGGACAGCGATGTGAAGCAATGGATTGATCAAATTAGGGCAGCAGGCCAATAAATATTCATTCAAATTAATTTTTCATTAAGATTTGGATTTATAGATTTTTTTAAACAAAAGACATGAAAATACTTGCTAGTAATTTGAAAAGAAGAAGCAAAGAAATACACAAAACCGAATACACACATACACAGAAACGCAGAAAGGAAAATAGGCCTAGGTCTCTAGAGATCTGTTAACATTTCACATCCAAGGACAATAGCTACACATTCCTTCCAAACCAAAAAAAAAAAAAAAAAAAAAAAAGGCTTTTCATAGCAGGAATCAAGAACACACAAATAATAAAGCCATCACTTTAAGAGAAGGTTAAAAAAAAAAAAAACCACCATATCCTCTGGTGGAGAAGCAAAGAGGAAACATCAGGCGTTGCCATCCACTGAAGATGCAGTCAACAGCAGAACAACAATAAATCCCACAAATAATAAAATAATAAGAACGCAAGTTGAGAGGTTACCAAGAAGAGTCTATCATGTCCTCCAGCTCAAGGAAAATTTTCCTAAGTGCACAATGAAATAACTTCCCCAACAATGTCAGAGCACAATTATATCGCAATTTTCTTAGTGAGTTTGAATGTTCCTGTTCCCATGGCTAGAAGTACATGGTGGATACACCTCAGTACAGAGGTATCTTCTAGAACTTTTTCCTTTTGGAAACAAGAAACGAGCGCCCAACCACAGTTCACTCTCACAGCAAGACCACCCTGGCATTTTCTTTAGAATAAAGCCAATGTCAAGACCTGCCAAAGTTTACCCAACAATCTGCAAAATTAAGGTAGGGCTAAAATATTCAGGCGCTACTGAAACTGCCCAGTAAAGAGGTGGAACACAAAGGCCGAAGATTTTTTTCCTCATCCTTGTAATCCCCATTCACGAGTAGTAAGCAAGTATTTTACTCAGAGAACATGGAAGCTAATATTCCGAGTCAGAAAGTGTTTCTGTGGCTTAAAGAATGCCCATTTGTACTTCTGGTTCAAGAGGGAGCGAAGTCAATTCCAGGGAAATGGCCACCTAGAGATGGAGGCCTGAGCAACAATTCCCAACGTACTGACTGTATTACAGTTTCCAAGAATCCTCTTGAAACGAGCGATGTTAATTCCATGCCCTTGTGACTAGAGGAAAGTGGAAAAAAATCCCTTTCAGTCACCATAAAGCTAAGAGAAGGGATGGCACATCACGGTCAAGGCTCTGGCATTGACGTCACCTATAACAACCACCGGACTATTGTTTCTCAAAGATCCAAAGGAAGAGTTTGGTTTGAGAGAGATAATGAGAGTACTGTGGCAAGAGAGAGGGGGGCAGAAAGTCAGTTGCCAAACTGTTGACGAAGGTGACCACTGGCCCTAAGACTCTCGAGACTTTGGTCCTTCCTGGGGCCTGGCTTCCCTGGTAGACCCCTCCGTGACATTCTCGAATTTGCTATGAAGACAAATGGCTTCTAGCTGACGACACAGCACAGTGCTTACAGTATTTACGAATGCACAGGAAGATCCTATCTCCACTCACCTATGTCAAAACGACTTGGGTAAATGAGTATAGAAACCATTACTGGCTCTTCCTGGTTGGAGAAAAAGCAATGAAACACTCAACCTAATCTCTGTGTACCGACAGCATAGGCCCCTAGGGAATTAATTATTTGCTTTGCGAGCACCTCGCAATCATGTCTCATAAACGAACTCCCAGAGCCATCTTTTGCACAGGTCCACTGCTTGTCTCCTCTCCAGAGGCTCGTGGGCTCGGAGAGGTTGTCGGGAAAAGAGAAAAACAACCAGTTGCTTCTTCGTTTAACTAGGCAAGCAGATGAATAAAACAGAGAGGAAACACACGAGGAGAAGCAGTTTAAGCATAAGCACGTTAATCTTTTCTCTGGCTGCGGCGGTTTTTACTAACGGCAAATGGATCGCCATCTCCCTGTTTTTGCGTTTCAAAGAAAGTCAGCTACTTTCATATTTTCCTCAGGTATGCTACACGTGTTACATGTATCAGTTGACGTCATTAAAAAAAGAAATATAAAGCTCAGTAGAAAAAGAACGCTCGTGGTGCGCGCGCTTCCTCAGTGCGAGAAGGAAGCGTTCATTATAACAATATATCAACTGAAAATTGAACCATAAAACGTCTCGGACGGTCCCAAAGCCAAAGTCGAAAGCAACAGAACTACGTGGACCCTTCACCTTTTTCAGAGGTGCGAAGCGCTTGCTGTTCTGTTTCCAGCAGTCCGGTGCCGGCAAACCTTGATTAAAACCAAGTAATCAGAAACACGTATCTAAGAGCCTCAACACCCAACGCATGTGTGGGGGTACGGGAAAAGAAAAAAGCTATCCGTGGGACACAGGAACTGAATCCAGGGAAAGCCAGATCAGAAATAAGAGTCTCAGTTAGGCAAATCGTGGCTTCTCTAATATGAGAAACCCAAACAACAGTGAGTAAGAGAGCAACGGAGAAGAGAGGTGGTGGGAGACGGAAGAGGGGCTTTGTGGAGAAGGGAAGCGGAAGAGGGGCTTTGTGGAGAAGGGAGACGGAAGAGGGGCTTTGTGGAGAAGGGAAGCGGAATGTGGGGACAGGGGATACGTGAGAGTGGGCGCACGAGAAAAGACAGTAAAAATGATTAAGACACCACGTGTACACCCAGAAATCCCCCAAGTTCGGGACAATGATTATTTATCACGAATACACAGCAATAATAAAAGAGTAGCAGTCATATACATAGCACTCATATCTTAAATCACTTTACAGCTCCTCCAATACATTTCACATTGGTCATTTTATTTAGTAGAAATTAAACAACGTGGACTCTAAAAAAAAAAAAAAACCAGAAATCCAGAGGAGGAAGTGACAAAAACCTCTTTGCTAACAGACTTGACCTCGCAGCGGGAAGGTGAGCTGGGTCTGCACAGCAGAGCGAGCAGGACAGTGACAGATGAAACCTGCACTGATCTCTAGCTTCCGTAAGTTGTACCTCTGTGCCTGAAGGACACCTGTAAACATAAACGTCCTGACTCTCCTCTCCCGGGCTTGAGTCCTCCACCCGGCAGGACCCAAGAACGCCTGCCGAGCTGGTAGGGAGGAGGGTCCCTCCCTGGAATCGCTCTTGGTCATGAACAGGACAGCTCACAAAGCAGGGAGCTGAGGGCGTGGCTCACCAGGAATGCTCCAAATTAGCCAGGCTAGAGGACCCCAAGGGACACACCAATCCCACAGCACCCTTCACCCAGACAGTGTGCAGCACAACTTCAAATGACAGAGCCACGGAGCTCCGTCTTCCAACCAGTTTCTGCTACTCTCAGTTTTGCTTCCAGATCAAGCTCCAAAGCTCTTGGCAAACAGGCGCTAAGTCATCAGGGCTCCTTGACTGTGCCAGGGAGCTCCCAGCAACCGACTGGCCATGGCACAGGTGCACAATCATTTTGCCATTTGCCTCCAAAGTGCCCATGTTTCCTTGTATTTGCGTCCGCAGGAAAAAAAGATGTGTCGTGCCCAGATCTTAACAGGCAAGTCATGCCCAGCAGGCTGTCCTTGTGATCTCTGATGATCAGGACTAAGACACTCAGCCTAGTGACTGTCTCTCTGGACTTAGGAAGGCTACTGAGGGCCATCTACGTGGGGAGACAGGTGCAAGGCAGGCTGCTGTCTAAGATCACAACCAACATCACACGAGAAGGGAAGAGGCTAGTCTTTGGGGCGAGGCTGTCATGTGGCATAACCTTTTATTTCACCAAAGAGAGAAGTACCAGTTGTGAGTCACTGGTCCCCAGCATTCCAAGCGGGGAAAAAGTAAAGAATGAAAACTTTATTTATGTATTTGTCTGATCGTTTCTAGGGATTGAGCCCAAGGACTTCATACTGAGCTACATCCCCTCCAGGTTCTGTCTGTTTGTAAAGACGCAGTCTCACTGAGTTATTAAGCTGCCCAGGCTGGGCTCAAACTTGAAATCCCTCTGACTCAGCCTCCCAGAGTGCTGGAAATACAGGCCTGCAGCCCAGAGTCTGCCCTCCCGCTCTTCTGGCAAGCGGTAATGCAGGTGAATGACACCCTAAATTCTCTTGTTTTCCTCTGGCCGGACCATTTCTGCCAGATATCTCGCAAAATATTTATTGTTTTGCTGTAGGAGAGCAGCATGCCTTCCGTCACACAGCCTGTTCTGAACAGCACTATGCAGAGTCTGAGCTCTTCATCGTGAACACTCCAAATGACACTTGGATGTACTGCTAAAATGTGGGGGGTGACGGAAAGAACATTCTCTGTCACCTTTCCTCTGCCTTTTGATTTAGTTTCTGACATTTCTGGGACAAAGAAGTCGCTGACCGCTCCCCGACCCGTGCCTGGTCCTGCCTTCACCCTCCCCTGGCTCGAAGTTCCTCACATTCCCAGGCGCGCCGCTGTGTCTGGGTGGCAGCTCTGCCCCTCGGGCTGCTCCCTCGATCATCTTGACTCGCGCGTCACCTGCTTCCCCTACGTCACCCTCTCCGCCTGCCCGCGCAGTACCGCAGTGCCGAGCTGGACCGAGAGCCGGGCATGCTCACACCGCGTCCCCGTGGAGAATGACACCAGTGTGACGGGCAGTAGGACTCCACAGAAGGAAACCTGCAGGTAAGGGCCTTGCCTGTCTCCCTCGACATCCAAAGACTTGCTCAGCTGGCTGTATCATAATCATTATTATTATTAGTGTGTGGCATAACGAAAGACTATTTTAGGAAAGGCTAATGCCATAAAATTTGACTTCATTGCGATTTTTCTGTCTTACAGGAACCATCAGGATGTTGTCAAATACAACTGGCCAGGTTGAGACCCAGCAAGATCAGGGGATGCGTCCCCCCAAGGTCGGCGAGGTCACGTGCGGGCACACACAACTCAGGCTCTCCATTTTGGCAGGTAGCAAGATTTCAAGAGACACATACAGAGCATTAGAGACGCCTATCAGGGTGCTCATGCATTCTTAAATTAATTCCTTAGATGATGGGACTGCATTCTTGGCATTCTTGACTAATTCAAACTTGCATTTTCTGGTGAAAGATGGTAAAAAAGAATACTTTTTCCCATGTTATTCTTACCACAGTTTTTTAAACAAAGAGAATGGGAAATTCATCTCAAGTGAAACTCAGAAACAACTGTACTATGTAAGTGTGAAGTGTGCTTCCAATTGCGCTGAACAGGGACGCAGTAAAGGGCAGAAGCACCAGGTCCCACGGGCTCTGAAGGTCAGAGGCAGTGTACACCCTCCACCCCAGCCCCAAGGGACTGTGGGTAGGTCTGCACACCAAGACACAGGGCAGGAGGACCACCTGGGAAGTGGGCCAAGCCAGGAAACACCTACACAAGACGTTGTCCGTGGAATAGACTGTAGATGTAGCAATGTGGGGGGGGGGGGGGGGAAGGTGAGAAACCGAGTGCTTTGTAGCTGTCAGCTGCAGAGAGGCTAACCCTCACCCCGCTGCTGAGGTCCATGTCGGCAGCGTGCTGTGGCCCTGCTAAAGGCCTGGCCTGGAGTCTTGGCTGCAGACACAGGGCTGCCCCACGTGAAGAAAGAGCGTGTCGGTGCAAAGGCAGCTGCTGATGTATTTACAAACCGCACTATCATTCCATAAATCTGCACTCAGAAAACAACAGCTCCCGTCGAAAAACACAGAAAAAGGAGCCCATCAGTGAGACTGAAAGTGCTAAATGAGGACCAATCACTAGAACACTTCGTGCACAATGTAGCTAAAAACTCTGGACCTGATCTGCATGAAATCAGAGGAAAATGAGGAAGAAGAGATAAAAGAAATAAAAGAAAAAGCTGCTAAGTGCGAGAAAAAGAAAAACGAAAAAGAAAGACCAGCAATGAAGTTACAGGAGACTCAATCGCCACTGCAGCAGCGAAATCCTCCTCTTTCAAAAATGAGGAATAAACAGATACAGGCTATAACTTATATTTAACCCCCAAAGGGACAGAAATACATGAATTACAGAAATGAAAAGATCAAATTTTTTCCAGACTTAGAATACAATTGTACAAACTCACACATATACATGTACAGCGAAACCACCGCAAACATTAAAAAATCAAAAATAATCTTGGCATTCAGGAGGCTGAGGCCGGAAGCTGAGATGGGGGCCGGTCCGGGGTACATGGAAGACCACGTCACAAACAAATGCATGTCCCAGTCCAGAGAAAAAAGAAAAACATTAAAGAGAGAACCTTAACAGAAGAAAGCCCACCAACTTCTCTAATAAATGCATGCCTTTACGATCATCAAGAAAAAGGCTGGTAATTCAATCGAAAACTGGGCAAAAGATTTGCATGTGCATTTCAGCAACTTAAAAAAAAGCTGAGGAGACAATTCATGAGGTTTTAAAAAGAAAGGTCCTTAAACATATAAAAATTCTCACGCTCAACTGTGTTTCATTAAAGAAAGACCAAAGAAGTGAATATTGAGACACACCTGGTAACTATCTAAAAGCTAGAGAGAAAGGTAGGCTGGAAACACTCCAGTACTTTTTTCAAAGGAAGTACAGTCTGGATGAGGACACGCTGGGAAAAACTTGACAATTTATCAGAATGTGAACTGTACAACTCTTTCCAGGCCATCATATTTCTAGGCTATGGTTATGCAAATTATCTGAAACATAGTTACATAAGGAAGCCGGTGCAGTGAGGTCAGTGCCGGATTCCTCTAAACACCCCTTGCCGTCCCCCAGCTTTCATTTTTATACGCCTCAACCCAAAATCATGAAGAAGCTCCTGGCACCAGCCTCCCTAAGTGGGGCTGGCCCAGAGCTGATCTTTATGACTTCAAAGGCAAGAGCGCTGTTGGTGAGTCAGGTATTTAATGTGAAGATCTCATTTCTATAGCTCCACATCAAATCTAAATTTGGAACAGACTGGATTTTGATAAGCTCTTCCTCTTTATGACAGGAAGAAAGAAGATCTCAGGTAGGAAGAAGGTGACACATTTTAAGAAAACTGTAAGTAAGATGGTAGCTTTCATGTTTACAGACAGAATTCAAGGTCAATGTCACCTGATATGAGCATTTAAGAGAAACTACTGGGAAGTATGAAAAAGTTAAGATATGAAAAATAAACTAACGTGTTAAGGTAGACATGACATACATATATTGAAAATTTATCTTAAGATTTTAAAAGATACGGCCATTTGTTAATCGCACAGGAGCACACGGTATGATGGTGTACTATCTGCAGACTCACAAGTCATAATCACAGATGCCTTTCAAGTCGTGACAAAAACTCAAGAGTGGCGCTCGCATTCCAGGTCACCTGCATAGAGCCTTGAAGCCTGGGGCTAGGCTCTGCACAAGTGAAGCGAGTCAAACTCTCAGAAAGAAACTGAGAAAAAGAAAAAAGTAAGTCCACAGTAAGAGTATCCCCACCCGGGTGCTCTGTTCCTTCCAAGGGCCCACGTAACTGGAAACGGACCTCCTGGACAACGTTTTCTTTCACAACGAACTATCCAATGTAGATGTCAAAGGGATGGCTGCAGAAAACTGCTCGAATGGGTGGCAGCTCAGAGCCCACCGAGTCCCCTTGCCTAAGCCTTGTACTATTAGCTAGAGGCGTGATTACTGCTGCAAGAAGGTGGGGCCTATCAAAATTCTGTGAAAATCAATACAGATTTGCAGACGGTAACTTTAACAAAGCTTCCATTTGTCAAACATTCGTCATCCTTACTCTACTCCGCTCTTGCACTGGATTTCTTAAAAATATTAAAGGCAAATAATTCACACTGAAATTCGAACATGGTATCTCCTAGAAGCTTTTCCTTTTCAATCGTTAAAGTTTCAGACAGAAAGTGAGTTTATGCATAAGGTAAAAGGTCTTCACTAACAGTAAGAAGTTTTGATCTGTCTTTCCCTAGCACAGTAGTATTTTGGGAAGTCAAGTAATCATAGGTCAGTGAGGTTCTTCCAACTCACTAGAATATTCTATCACTGTTTTATCTTGGTGGAACTCATGCCTTAAATCTTGGCAAATTTGGGGTTCTTGTGTGTTCAAAATATAGCTCGTTCAAACACAACAAAATTCATCCAAACTAGCACCCTTTTCTTGATATCCAGTCACCAATGGGACATATTAAAAATTGGATACAAATTTGCTACACACAGTAGTGTCAAAGGTTGTGTTTGTTTAATCTCTCCTCCTTAGTGGGAAGACGATTTAGCCTGTTCATCTGCTGCTTTTGGTGATGGTGACAATGATCATGTTACTGAACATCACCATGTTGCAACAAAACAATCACATCCTGTAGTTTTTCTGGGCAATCGCAGTCAGAAGACCAAGCTGCAATATCGCCAGCAGCGTGGCCTTACGTATTCCAGCAGTCTTAGCGCAGCAGCAGAAAGGTCAGGCGTTCCAATGGGAAGAAAGGAAGGCTCTGTAATACCCTTTCGGTTCCGAGGGCCGGGGATCTACCTGCTGCTTGATTTTTGTGTCCTCACTGACAAACATTCTCCTTATCAAAATCACACAGACGATTAAAAAGTCGTAAAAAGTAATAAACCCTAAGACTTGTACTCAGAAGATACCTGCAGCCCGGGGGCCACGGGAGAGCAGCGCCTCACGTCAGGACTCAGGCTTTCCGCCTGCCGGAGCACCCCTTCTGGGGTGTCACCGCTCTCTGTTCACTGTCCTGCAAACTTGAAGCTTCGCTGCCCTTACTGGATACTTAAGGCTCAAGAGAATACACGTTGAAAGTGTTAGGCGGTATGTGCGGCAGCGCCCATCAGGGGCTGTCCGTGGTGTGTTCCTATTTCCTGGGACCCATGCTTCAAATGGCAGGCCTGGTCACAGGAGGAAAGGCAGCGTCAGTGTTCTGTGGACTCTAACCGTCAAACGCCCATCAGGTGCTGGCCACACCACACTGTCACCTAGAAGCCTGTGCTGGAACATGGGTTGCCATCTAATTGTTAACCACACGGATGTCAACGTTTTATATTTCGTGGGAAAAGCAGGCAATAGTTTAAAAGTTACCGTATGTCTGCGCATAATATGTGGTTTGATAGTGATGAGCACTCACATAATGTGTGAGCAAATTACTCAGGAAAAAAGTAAGAAATACTCAAAACTGGAGAACAAACCTCCAACAATATTTTTCACATTTGGCTTTCTTTATTCATTTTGTAAAGAGTAGACTCATGCTGTTGTTCGTTAAGGATTACAATAACCATGGTGATCATGTGTAGTTGGGTAAGTTACTAATGAGATAATGACTCATCAATCAAAACATCTGCATGACAAATATACAAACTACCTGTGAAGAAGCCTCATACGTAAATCAAATTGAAAACGTGTTCTGCCGTTTTATTGAAGACGGATGGAAAGCTTGAAAGAGTGCTTGTGTATAGACTCTGAAAGATGAAATATTTGCTTTGTAGATCCTACTGTTGATGAAGTGCCAAAATTCATTTTCAAATTAGTAGAGATAATAAAATATTAAGTGATTCATAAATCACCACAGAAAACAGAGAAGTTGAAGGAAAACAGACATGAAAACATGATTATCTCAAATGAATATAAAGTAATTTAAGATGGCAGCAACACCAAGCCACTTAGTGTAATTTTCGATGTTTATTTATCTTTTGTTCAGACTGCCTTCTTGTTATGGAAAAGCTAAGCCTACATTAAAGCTGGTATTTTAAGTCAATTATTCATTTTACAAAATGTATTATGACTTGACAAGATGTTTCTTACTAAGATTGCTTCAAGTATGCAGGAGTTTAAAGTCAGAACTCTCCTGAGTTTGTACTTCCTCCCTGTAAGGCCACCATGTACCAGGAGCAGCACGGTAGCCACACAGCCGCAAGGAGCAGACCAGAATCTTGCAGTTGAGTCCAAAAGGCTGGAATTAAAGTACCAGCACCATCACTTTCCAGCTACATAATCCCGAGGTGAACGTAAGGCATTGTTTTAAGTAGAGTCTTCTTATAGGTAAGACGAGGATCCTAAACACCTACCCAGCAGAAGATGTGGTAGTCTGAGACAAACCTGACCTGTGCCAGTGGATAACTGCCGACTAAGACAAACTGTAAACATGAAATCATAAGTAGGACTACAGTTTAGGCTCCGGGAGGCCCTTTACGTGGTAGCTTGAGGTCTCTACAGTGCAGCAGATCCGCAATTCCAAGGGGACAAACCCAAGGTACTCCCACAACACTTCTCCTCAGGGAAGAACATGATTAACGAAGGTGAGGTGGCTTTTTGTTTGTGACTTTTGCATTATGTTGGCTGTCATTTCCTTTTGCGTTGGCTGGTTTTTAAGTACTAAAGATTCAGAGCCAATTTTTAACACGGATAAAACATCAGAGCCTTAAAATGCATATTTTGGAGGCCATTGTTAAATGAGGGCCAAGGGAAGTTGCACCTTCGTTATTCTGCATTTAAAATCTATAACAACAAAACAACAGTAACACATCAAACCCTGGTCCTGTCCTTTATGTCTGGGACCTGAAAGTGCTCCAGAGAGCCCTGATAAATGAAAACGACCTTCATCCTGGAAACAAACCCACCTTTACTAGACCACAATAAGATCACTTCATGATAACGGGGAACTTTGAGGAACTAACGAGAAGATACACAGGAAAATACCGCCTGCCTTGATAAACATCATATACCTATGAGATATAGTCATTATTAATAATAAAAATTTTTTCCTGGTCCCAGTCCTAAGAAGGATGGTGACATGTCCCCTGCCACAAACAAGAATTAAGAGATGATAAACTTTCTCCAACTAACCCAGGGATTCAGACAAGAAAAAAGGTAAGAAATTCAGTCATGGCCAATCCAGTAGTTGGTACAAACTCTTAGGATCTGAATTTGAGGCAGGACCTACCATTTTCCATAAAGTAAGAAGTGATTTCCATGAAGAACTATCACTCCCAAATAGGGGTAAAAAAATCATCCGCAATGTAAACATACCAATAAGACAGAGTTTTAAATACTGGTCCAAAGAAAAATAGTGGTTTGAGAAATTAATTTCACCATTACATAGTTAATCATTTACCAAAAGCAAAGCCCTACGGCAAACCTGAGGCATGAGGTATCGATACATTTAATAAAAAGTGTTATAGAGTTATTAGAGTTACTACTTTTTCACTTTACAGTCTTTGATGTCTGTAATGAGGCAACATTTTTGGACTGCCAGTGAGAAGCCAGAAGCAGAGGATGTGACTGGGAAGACAGGTAAGGTGTCTTAGTTACTTATTTGTAGCTGTGACTCTACCTGGCATGCACAACTTTAAGGAGGAAAGATTTATTTTAGCTTACAGTTTTAGAAAGCCATAGTCCATAGCCATAGTGGGTGCATGGGAAATGGTAGAATCACATTGTCAGGTCGCAGGTAGAGCTACAGCCAGATCCAGAGCAGGAGCCGATGCTCTGGTGATAGAGATCTTTATCTCACGGCAGAACAGAGACAAGTTTGGGAGGAAGGGTGCAACCAACACACACCCCTATAGGTCAAGCCCCAAGCATCCACTCCTTCCAGCCAGGCCCCACCTCCCACCAGGTATCCATGGGAACAAGAGGCTGTCGGGGGTCACTCCAGACCCAAACCATAGCATCGGGCACTGTGACAGAGTTTATATGCTATGCTAAAGATGCTGAAATTCACCACCTAAGTGAGGAAGATTCGTCAGACAGTTCAAAGTGAAAAAGATATGCTCAGTTCTGTGCAGATCACCTGGGCAGCAACACTGAATTTTTCTAAAGAATTAATCACAGCTCCCAACTAAGACAGGATTCCGAGTTCGGCATAAATGGCATAGCTTTGGTCCTATTACTGGGCTCTTACTTTTATAGGGATCTCTTTCAAAATGTCAGATCAGAGAAATTCTTCGAGGCTAAAAACCTATTCCAAATAAAATCCACATCATTTTCCCCAAAAATACTGAAGACTAACTGGAACAATAAACTAATCTGGAGTAAGTGAGGCAAGTATAGATCATATGTGCCTCCAGTGCCAGGGAAACGCATTAATGAACCACATCCTTACCCTTCATCTTACTTGGCAATCAGGGAGAAAACCTTAAACCTCTCCCGAGGCATGAAGTAGGCAAGCTAGATTTCTCTGATCATGGTAACCGGTTTAATCTGTTTGAAGTGTGCATAGTTTCTGCGTGAAAGGGGAATGCTGGGATAACCCTCCCCCATCTCCCTTATAAACTCTGTGACACATGAAACAACTAAGGATGCCGGCCCTTGAGGGTGGCATGAATGGCCTCCCAGGTTGCCTGGTGCCCGGAATGAGTTGGAGCACAAGTGAAAGGGCATTCCACTGGAGCGGGGACTATGCCACGGCTCTCTACGCCTTCCCACAGAACACCAGTGTCGGTCACTGTCCTTGTTCTTACACCACAGATGCTATAAACAGCCGCCAGCTTCTTCCAAACAGTCAGTTTTTAGGATGCTCTGAGAGGAACACACTATTTATTTAACAAAATTTTAAAAATAAATCTTTCACCCCTGAAGGCGCATTTGGATAAAGTATTTTTATGCAGATGCTTAAGGAATGAATCAAAGCCTTCAAAAAATCAGTCTGCCTGTAATTGTCAAAATCTTTCTGGCTTACATCGCAAAATGTACACACTGAAGAAAATCGATACTTTCTTTTTCTGGCCCAGAATGTCTGTACTTCACTGTGGATTCTGGACACCCACGATGAAGGGCTGGCCTGATCATCTTCAACTGACACCAGGAAGAGTCACTCATCAGATGGGGTGACCTAGGGGTCTGTGTATTTGCGATGACTTTTCTTAGGCAAGTTTGTTTTTCTTTCCTGATACATCTAAGACTACATACTTGAGTCTCCAAGCAGAGTTTATGATTTAATGTGATATGCACATTTTTTGCATAAATGTCTTTTGTGTGCTAACAGGTGTCACCTGTAGCTCCTATTCACAGTGTCTGCCTCTATCTTTACATCCATTCTCAGCTGAAACACCAAGCTCATTTTCCTCAAAGCTAGATTTAGACAACTCCAGGCCCCTCTCTCTCTCTCTCTCTCTCTCTCTCTCTCTCTCCCTCTCTCTCTCTGTCTCTCTGTCTCTCTGTCTCTCCCACCTATCCTAACCAGAATAACGTCCATTAAGAAAACGGGATGTTTATCCCCTTCATTCTTCGCTGCACCAACAGAAGCTTTGGTGCTGAGTTTCCGCTACACATTCAAGATGGTGGGGAGAAGGCTTTCCCCTTGGAAGTCATGGTGATTATCATAGCTGTGGTCTGGTGCCCTTTGAGAAGTCTCAGTCAGCAGCCATAAATGAAAGACAACCGTAACATCTCAGCTCCTTAAGTTTCCTTCTCCCTGTGCCCCTGGCCTATGCTTGTGCTGAACCCTGGCCTGGTATCTCCCATGCATCACTCCTTGGTCCTAGGCCCATGGTTCCCACACGCCCAGCAGATCCCACCAGAGGTCTTCACTGCTCTCGGCCTGCACGAGTCTCTCCCATTATGTGATATCACAGCTTCCAACTTTCTTCTCTGACAGGACAGATTAACTGTACGCTCTGGAGTACCCTAATGACAGTATCTCACAACACCTCGTGCATCCTACACAGAGGATGACTGTTGCTTGCCAACGCAACCCAGAGCCCAGGAGCATGCCTGACAGAACATGGAACACCCAGCAAACACGTTCTCTTTGCTCTCTCCCTCACCAATTCAATTCCAGCCTCCTAGCTACTTGGTGGAAGAAAGTGTACAGGGTCGGACAGGAGATTGTTTTTGGCATTTCAAACCGAGAAAGAAAGAAAGAATATATCATACTTTTACTTTAAAGGGTCAAGTAGTGATTTAAATGTTTTAGTATGCAAAATATCTCTCAGAACTAATTTCATGAAATTCCACTTTACAATATCTTAGTATAAACTGGGACTTCATTTGACTGGCTTCTTGCGATGAGCATTATTTGATGCCTCAGAATACATACATTCCAATTCCTCACCTGCAGTAAGACTCACGTGAAGCTTGAAAACACCCATGCTATTCACCTTTCAACAAGCCTCCCGGAGTTCCACTTGGCACAAAACATCTTATTTGGAAGAAAAATAAAGCTTGAAAAATAGTAGCAAGTGGGAGGATGAAATACTCTCAACTTGAAACTACTGGGAGAGAGTAACAGAAAAGAAAATGAAAAGAAAAGAAAGTCTAACACAGGAAGAGTAGCACACGCACAATCTAATGTGTGAATGTATGGCAAATATCATTCAATGGGTAAATGACGAATTCATAAACACAATCATCACCAAACTATCAGAACCAAAAAAAGTCTGACATCATATCAATACCTATGCAAGCACATTAAAAAAAAGTGTGAAGAACAGTGACTGCTGTATAACTGGGGGAAAGTATTTCAAAGAATTGTAAGTACAGATGAATCTGCATTATTTCTGAAATACTAAGATAAAATTGGAGTTTGCAATTCAATGTTCTCTTGATAACTGGGGCATCATTTTCAGCCTCTAAGAATTAGCATGACATCTTATAATGATCTCATTACAGTCACTGTTTATTCATATTATTAAACTTTTACAAGAGATAGACGTTGATTTTTGTCCTTTAAGTGTAAGGAGCTGACGTATAGAACTTCTATTTTATTGATTTTTAATTTATGACATTCTAAACATCACACATCACTACATGATTTCAACATGTTGTGATTTCAATAATTTTTCACTGGGTATAAAAAAAGTAATAATCTTCCAGGTGACTATGTGTTAAAGGACCTGCAAACCCAAAGTCCACATCTTTTATACATTCAGGTCTCACATTTAATCATTTCTTATAATTTCCTGAATTGAAAATTAATCAGACAGCATGTCTTCTTTTTCTACAATTTTCTCCACAAAACGGCAGTGCAAGGATGTTTAAACCTTCTCTTTGAATTCTAATATGACCTGACATCAAAAAGCATGAAAAGTACTGTAGGCCAAGGCAACTACAGAAGGAGAAAGATGTGCTACTGTTATCTTCCAAAGGGGCATTTCCATAATTTCATGTGAGATTAACCAGCGTGTGAAGGAAGGCCCTTTTCCTGACACCACCTGGAGCTCACGTGGTCGAAATACTCGCCAGTCTTTCTCCCCCGAGATGGAAATCTGCCACAGAAGGCAAAGGGCTAGAAACAGCATGCCTCTTGAGCTGAGTCTGCTGTCTACCGTCTCAGTCTAGCTGCAGCCACGGGCAGGCACACGCGGGTCACCGAGGGCTGGTCTGGTCTGCATGCACACGTTTTATCACTCTCACGGGCTGCCGCGTGTCAGGCATTTCAAACAAATGAGAAGGAGGGACGAGTGGCTGACAAGAAGATCTATTCCCCATATGTCACAGCTCGCTTTATTCATTTAAGACCTCGTGTTCAACAATATTATTTTACATGTATGAAGTTTTTCCTTCGATAACCTAGGAAGATTTCTGGGAATACCAATTTATAAGAGATCTCTTAATGTGAATTTGGAACTCCTGGCACTCTAGTTATGGGAAGAGAACCTTGAACTGTCAGAGGGCAGGAGCAGACACAGCAAGAGAGAACCAAGCGAATGCAAATGTATATGTGTGTGTGTGTGTGTGTGTGTAATTGACATGCAAAGTAAATATATCACTGAGGCTTGAATATCCAGTCCAAATACAAAGAAACCTTTCTCATGTGTACTTGGATAGGGTATAATTCTGTTAGATGGAAAATATTCCTTGATGAAATACCTATTTGCTAGGAGTGATATTTAACAGTGAGGGTCAAGCCAGGGTTGTCATATAAGGGCAATTTTATTTCCTGGTGACATCTGTGTCTGGAGCCACTTTTGATGTCATAACTGGGAGAAAAGTATCACTGGCACCTGGCTGGTAGAATCTAGGGAGCGTACCGCTCCCCCCAACACAGTACAACCCCCTCACAATAAAGAACTATCCACCTAAAACGTCAAAAATGTTAAGAATGAGAAACTCTGGGTGAAGACACAGGATGATCTGAGGAGGCATACCACTGAAGGCTGAATGCCCTTTGAAGAGGCGACTGCCCTTACTCCAGTTAGAAGGGGGAGGCCCCTGACTTGTGATGGCTCCAGGTGGGGTGGAACAGACACGGGAAAGACATGGGTAAGAGACAGGAATGGGGCAGCACTGAGAGAAGACGGGAAGGGAGAGTCCTGGGTGTGCACCTCTGCTGGGCTGCTGGAGACGTAACAGCCTGGGGGAAGGAAGGAAGAGAAAGGAAGGAGGAGGAAGGAAGGAGAAGGGGGCGCAACGTGGGGTTGGAGATCCAGCATCATTTAAGTGGGGTCAACTGCGGAGAAGGCAACGGGGTAATACTAAGAAGCAACAGTAGGTCAGGACACAGGTGGAAGCTCTAGCATTAGCATCTGAAAGAGGTAATGGTTGGAGGCCCCTCTCCCAGCAGGACTAGGTAACTGTGATGCCCCCTGGGGACCAATAAGGCATCCAGGCAGCACTACTCCTCCCCCCACACTTACACCTCCCCCAGTGTTACTTCTCCACAGAAGTCTCTTATCTATTTTTATATGAATGTGTCCTATATAGCTGGACTGATCAAAGAGGCACTGTATTCAAAAGAGGAACTGCTTGGTGTGTCAAAACTCTGTAATATTTGGTGTCTTTCCTATTACCGGAAGTAAACGTCATTTGGCTGGAATTCTCAATGCAGTTTAATATTCACTGTAAACTTTCAGGGTAGGCCTAATTAATCAAGGCTATACAATAAACTGAAGTACTTATTACACGTGCATGCATTACAGACAAACTTACACAACTTATAAATAGCTATGTATACAAATTATCTACAAAACATACAGCTTATCCCTGCTACTGATTTCAAATGAGATCAAGACCCTTCAATTTAGCACACAGGAAGGAAATATGCACATCCCAGAATCAGCTGACCTTTGGCACAGCCGTTATTACTATTTCTTACAAAGAATAAAGGCAATATTCAGAATTCTAAACCTCAAATGGGAACGTCTCCCAAGCCAGCCCGGTTACTGTTAGCACCTGTATGCTGAGAAACAATTCGAAAGCAATTTTTAAAGTGATATTAGAGCATGGTTTTGGAAAACAAGCAAGATAATTAAGTACAAACGTGATAAAATGGCTTTCTGATTACATTCTCAATAAATAAGTAACGTCAGACGTTTCCCCTACTGTACATATATGAAAAACACAGATTCTGAACAACAGAAAACCCAATAGGTGAAACTCATGGCTACACGAGGATGAACGACAAAGGAGCACCCCTTCTCCTGGAAGGCCAGACGCACCTGAGTCCCTCCTTCAGCGGAAACCTGAATCAAAACTGAGGCAACCCTCTGCAACAACTGCAAACAGAGCCAGCTACTGGGCTGGGCTTGCACTGCAGGAGCTGCTCTGCCTGTAAAAAGACAGCAAGAAAACAAAGGTGTCCACAGGCCACACTTCCCTCTCCGCAGACGCAGCGCCTCCCGGAGGTCCCTGACGGGTGTCACCTGGAGCCTGGCTCCTATTGCCATCGTGGAGCTCGCCTTGCCTGAACTGCTCTTCTGATCGCTGAACTGGGGGGAAGACAGAAGAGTGGGTGCCCGGCTCCCCAGGCTAGGGGACCTCTGGGAGGACCCGCAACAATCAGGTTCTCTTTGCACAAGGAGTAGGGTCGAGAAACCAAGGCAGTGGCTGCTGAAAGCCGGTTGCGTGCCTGTGCGTGGCAGGCTGGCTGAGGAGTGAGCGCTTTCTTCAGGGGAGGCTGGTGAGGGAGGCCTCGCCAGGCTGTGGCTTTTCCCAGGGCCCATCTGCCTGCAGCTGAGGGGCTGTTACCAGCTGAATGTGCGTGTAATGGAGCCACGTGACTCCAGGATATTTCTATTTCTAGAGAGATAGTGAAGCAAAATCCTCCAGCGGAATCTTGCTGTATGTGCTTACTACAGGAGGGAGAGCGGTTTTTCATTTTACTCCCAGAGCTAAACAACTAGGGTGAAAAAGCAAGCCTTTGGATTAGAGGGGGGACACTGAGCACAGGCAGCAGCGCTCCGCTGCTGTCCCCTCCCAGCAACTGCGATTTTCCCAGAGAACCCAGGCTGGCCTCCTGCTTTGCCAGCCCTCGCATCTCCCAAGGCCTTCCTCTTCCTCCCTCCCAGTGCCACATGTGGAGGTATTTGAGAATGAGGACAAGTTCTAGCTTAATGCCGTGCATTTCGCAGGATGCTTGGGCACACCTCTCCTTCCGCTCAGCATCAAGGGGCAATCTCATAGCAGTTCATTAATAAAGGCCTCGGAATTGGCTGCCAAGAGAAACAGCGGCGGGCAGGTGTCCCCGGGACCTCTGTAAAGCGCAAGTCCCCTCGGCTGAGCCCAGTGGCGCTCGGTCTCCTGGGAAAGGCCCTGCCGCTATGAGTCACGGGGAATTTCTCCCAACGCAATCTGGGCATAGTTAACCAGCTGTGGACCACCCAACTTCTCGACGGATGTGTGCTCTGCTCGCAAACATATTATTTAGCTATCTGTCCTATAGGGACGTCTTTGAAAAACACAAACTGACTTTATTTGGAAAGAGCAACCGTAGTTGATGTGTCTAGGACTGTAAATCACGGGTGGCGTAAATTCCAGCCCCCCGTTTCATGGAGGCTAAGGGGGCTACAAAGGCTTGTAGGTTTTTTTTTTTTTTCTAACAAGGCCTGCGGAGCCTGAGCACGCATTGTTCCTGCGACCCTGCAGGATCCTAAGGCGCAGCGTCACGCTTGCAGCCAGATCTTTACACCTGCACAGTATCACTAAGTGCTTCGCACAAGGAAAGCAGATAACTCAAGCGCAGGGGGCTCCTGGACGCTGCCCCAACTCTGCCTGAGATTCCCAGAAGCTGGTTTCTTGCATGAAATCAAGGGTTGGCCAGCTGGGGTCACAGGCCGAGTCCCGCCCTCCATCACCGTCTGCCGGTAAGTGAAGAATGGGGTTCTTTTACGTTTTTAAGTGGCTGTCAAGAAATCAACACAAGAATATCATTTTGTGCCTCCAGAAAACTATTTAACATCAAAAATTGAAATTGTGGTGTTCATAAATAAGGTTATATTGGAAAACAGATACACCTGTTCATTTCAATGTTGTCCAGGGCTATCTGTGTGTTACAGAAGAGTTGTGGAATTGTGGGGAGAAAAAACAACCTATAGCTCCAAAGACTACTATTTAAATCTTGGGAGGAAAGGTCTGACCAGAAGTATTGTTATTTTCATCCTCTGAAAGGTTGAATGTGGGCTGGAGCAATGGCTTTGCAGTTAAAACACTTGCAGAGCAAGTGCTAGGCCAGTTGTTAAGTACCCGAGTTTGAGTTCCCAGCACCACATAAGCCGGGCATGGTGGTGCATACCTGTAATAAAATAAATAAACAAATAAATTAAATTAAAAATGAAAGGTTGAATTGTATTACTTATAATTCAGAGGGTCCTGGATCATCCTGTCTGGCAACTGGTCAAGACCAACCTTTTTTTTTTTTTTTTTGACACAGGGTCTCACTCTGTAGTCCAGGCTGGTCCTAAACTCACTATGGAGCCCGGCTGGGCTTGGACTCACAGCAATCCTTCTGCCTCAGCCTCCTACAGGCACCATTATGCCACCACGCCTGGCTTTATGTGGTGCTGGGGAATCAAACTAAGCATCTTGCACTTGCAAGGCAAGCGCTTTAACCACTGTGCCGTTCCTCCAGCCCCCACACCAAACATTTCCTATGCCAGGTGTACTATTCGCAGAGAGCTTGGGGTGGGCTACCTAGGCCCAAAACTACAAACAGTTGCTTTAGATACAGCTCAGGGCCAACTGAGGAAATACACAGCTAAAAAGTAACACGACAGATTGTCTTCCAGCTAACAGAACGTATAGATAACACGGGTCCTGTCCACTTCAAAGGAATCGCTTTTAAATCTGTCCCGAAGAATCCTCTGGTGCTCGACACGTATGTGGAAAGTACCTTGGAGGCTGCCTTCAGAACCTCTCTTTTGATTATCTTTTCAATAGTTTCAGTGGTGCCACATCGAGACCCATTACACTTGACTTTGATTCAAATTTGTAGTCTTAAATCACACAGAACAACAGTCAGGGGTGAAAAGTAGAAGAGCACACACAGCCCGGAACAGCAGGTAACCTCAATGAACACGAGCGAAGTGAACAGGGCGGGCTCCGCAGGGACTGAAGCTGAAGGAGCTGGTTGTGCTGGAAGTGAGGCAGACCCAACTGGGAAGGCTGAGAGCCCTGACGACCCCCAGCCCGGGCTCCCCAGCCTCTCCGCATCTACACTTAGTTCGCACGTATCCCCAGGGCTCTGGGTTCCCATGTGACTTCCCTCCATCTCCATGCCAACCTCGTGGAGCACCTACACCCAACGATCGCTGACCCCGCCTGACGTCTCCGTCCTCACTCCAGACTTCCCCGGTCGGCCTCTAATCCATCTTTCTCACCGATTCCTATCAATACGCTCAAACAACTGCACTCTAAAAAATAAAATCTATAGCACAGGTAGATTTGATCCAACACGCCCTCCAGAGTCACAGACTTTCTACAGGGCTGCACCAACTACATGATCGCAGACTTTCTGGAGGAAGTGACTACTGCAGGGATTCTACGTGCACTGTACACACTGTGACCCACCCAGACCCTCAGAGAGTTTACCCGGGTCAATTAAAAACTCCTCGCATTCCTACCAACCTCACTGGAGGGAAGTTCAAGAACAATGGAAGACCATTAGGAAATACGGTTCACGTTTTTATTTTTCTTTATTCAGCATTATAAAGTTATAAGAGAGAACAAGTGTTGCTTCATATGACCCTTTTGAGGAAAGAATGTTTACTACTGCCATTGCACTAAGAAGCATATGAGAAATAAAATACATTTGAATTTTCACTCTCGTATTACTGGATTCAATTTTGTTCTATATAAAACACCTTTCACAAATGTGTTTCTGAATTTTGTTTTATCCTGTCATTGCTTAATTTACCAAATTCCAAACGGGTCCTTTGGGGGATCTGCAGACTGACTGACTTCTAAAGCATTCTGACAAAAAAAAAAAAAAAATCACTTGAAATTTCAGTGAAGATGAAGAAGTGCTCTTCAACGAAAGAGCAAGTCAGTAGGCATGAGGGAATTTCCGCAAAGCCGCAATGCAGACCACTTGACAAATAACCGAGCGAATCTTAAATTTTTATTGCACCAAGAGACAACTGGGAGAGAGGACAAACCACCATGTACTTGTAAAAGCTTCAGCCATTTATCACAGTAATTTCCCTGGAATTCACCCTAAAGTTACTCGAATACAGCAGCACCTTTAAATCTGTCTTAATTACCAGGGTATGCAAAACGCAGAAGGATTGCTTTCTGAAAGCCATTATTCCAGACGCGGAGGCTAGTGGGCTCCTCAGTGGGCAGACTCTGTTAGTCGTCCTCCCTGGGACCAAATGAAGATGGATGCAGGGCTTCGGCCCTGAGCCAACTGGATATGCAATAATTTTAGATGAATTAGAGATTGATTACTCTGAATTACAGCACTAGCGCATGCACACGGAGTTCCAAGCCTACACCCACACCAATCTACCTGCCTACTTTATGGGAGAATCCCACCCCTCTCTCCCAGAAGACAAAAAAGACAGCCCTCGCCCTCACGCTCCCGGCTAACATCTTTGATGAGGAAGGGATACAGGAAAGACCTGAACTGTCTACTTGGCCATGGATTCACTGGGGACCTGAGATTTTCTTTTCTTACTCCAAGAACTTACTTCCCCATGAGGTATTTGTTGCCATCTCTTATTTCAGAGGCATGAGGACTGAAGCTCACCAGAAGTCTGCAGAGTTTGTACACATATGCAGAAGACCCGAGTTCAGATTCCAGTGTGCCCCACCCCACAGTCTGTGCTCTCTTCCCCCTCTGCTGTGATATTTCACAGGGGAGCCTGAAGGCGTGAGGACTGACAGTGGAGGAAGCAGCTTGAAGGGGGTCTCGGGGCCATCCCCAGCACATGCACACACATGCACACGCTACTCTTGAAAATTGTCTACCGGGCTACATATACTCTTTGATCTGACCATTACACATTGTACACGTGCACTGAAATGTCCCATGTCACCTCACAGGTTGGTATAGTCACTACGTGTAAATTAAAACTACATTAAAAAAAAAGAATCAAGAGAAACACCAGGCGATAGGAACATCACGGTTAGACTAAGTCCTGGCATCTATTAGAATCATTCCAACTCTACAGTGAAATGGGAATAGTGATGATACAAGCTATTCAGAGAAGTACAGGGTTAGTGCTTCCTTAGAGTGTGGAAGAAGGTTTTTCAAAAACAAAATCATTTCAGTGGGTACTGAAGAATGAACAGGGGTTCAACAAGGAAAAATGGCAGTCACGGCAACACAGTCAAAGGATGTGACGGAACACAAACAAGACCCTTAACAAGTTCAGAGAATCAACTATTCCGATGTGGCTCGAGGGTAGTTTCCTCTTCAACTTACCCTTGGCTTGATTAGCACACATCAATTCTGTAGCTTTTCCTCATAAGCCTAATTATAACATTCAGATTCTAATTAATACCTGAATTAGTGAAAAGATGTGTTTTTGACGTGGGTACTGGTTCAGTGATGAAGTTCCTGGAAGAGCCAAAGTGCTAAAGAATTAAAGTGAAGACTGACACAAGTCCTTCACTTCCTTCCTTCCAAGCTCAATGTTGTTGGCACCAATAAT
The DNA here is from genome assembly GCA_004027205.1 of Ctenodactylus gundi. Lineage (NCBI taxonomy): Eukaryota > Metazoa > Chordata > Mammalia > Rodentia > Ctenodactylidae > Ctenodactylus > Ctenodactylus gundi. The sequence goes on along the minus strand of PVKB01004855.1, from coordinate 24,322 downwards.
TATCTTTAAGGCACAGAATTTTTCTTCTAAAGGAGGAAGGACTACAGGAAAGATGGTGGTTGAGTTACAGATTTTTAAAAGGAGGAAAGCAATGGAAAATTAACACAGATGGCATTCCAATGTAAGTAGCTTAATATTCAGACAATTACCATGCTTACCCCTCTGGACATTAAAATTCTATGCGCTTCTATTCTGCAGGCTAAGATGTTCCATTAGATGTTCCTATGTTGCTCCTGTGTTGGTTTTGTTGTTGTTGTTGTTTGTTTTGTTTTTCTAAACATTTGCCATGATTTGTGAATCTCAAGTACATTTTCATCATGATGCTGTGTAAAATTATTTGGAAACCCAGACAAGGAATCAAGATTCCTGCTAGGCTTTTACAGCACCTCTCTAAATTTCTGAATTTCTTTGTAAATTAGGCCAATTCACCAACTTAAAGGCCCACAGAACCTGTCCACAAAACCATCACGTCTTTTCTTCCCAAGAGAGAATCTACTCTCAAAAAGCAAATGTTCGCCTCATATTGAACAAAACTTTGGACCTGGTTTCCGAAATTTCTGCTAAGTACACGGCTGTAATCACTTGTTACATAATCTATTTAGCCTACACATAATGTTTGCAAAATGGATGTGGCTTATTTGCCTGTAAATATATTCCTTGCCTCTGGGAAGGTTCTTAAAACTGATTTTTATGATTAAGAGGTGTCTCTGCTGCTAAACCCCAGTCACTCAAACTTTCCTTTCGAAATGAACATTTATTTCAGATAATACATGCTCTCTACGGGTAGCCTGTCCACTTTTCAAATGTAATGATCCTGTCTTCTACAGATATGAAATTTTCAAAAGATACTGGCATAATGCAGGGGGAAATGCCATCCCTTTATTGTGTTCAAAATTGATCTGACCCCTGAGCTAGCACTTTGGGGAATTGGGCTACGTAATCATGCAGACACTTTGAGGAAATGGCTTATTTATGGATTTATTTTCTATGTACAGAAGATTTCACACTTCAGGCTTCACACAATTGCATCTTCACTTCCTTTCCAATATGCTTCCAATGTAGGAAAGCCACCTATGGCAGGAGGGCTGGATTTCTACCTCAGCTAGGAATATGTCTCCTGCTATCCGCTAGCTCTAAGGATAATGCATTAAGAGTATTTTTTTCTTTATCTGAAAAGCCTCTCCAGCATAATTTTTGCAGTTCTCCTTTTCTTGATGAATAAAGTAATCCTGAAGATAATTTCATACACTTGTCACTGCTTAATGTTTTTTTAAAAATCTGACTTTTATGTTTTCCAAAAAGTGTTCATATTACTTCCTCATAGATAATGAGTTTAGTGAGACTGAACACTTCCCCTCAGCACTTAGTTTCCATTTACTAAACAACTCACATCAAATATACACCAAAACCATGGTATGAATAACAGTCCATTGTTTTCACTGAGTTTCTCTTCTTCAAATCATTTTCAAAATTTTTAAAAATTGAAATAAGAAATGCAGTTCACCTGCACATTCTTATGAAGCAATGAAAAATAGTGTCACTGAAACTGCCGATCCTTTGTTCCCCCCTGGTCTTCTTGAAAGCCCTGTGTTTAAAATGAAACCTGTTTCCTTAGGCTAACTAACAGTCTATAATCCATTAAGCCTTTATGAACAAATCTCAGGCTTCTGAAATTAGTGCTTAGGGAGGAGAGAGTCAAGTAATGGATTTCCAAGAAATATTAAGGTGATTAGAGAAGACTAAGGCTCAAACCCTCATCACCGTAATTCTCAGGATGGAGCCCAGTTCTTGGGCACTTGGGATGCTCATAAATCATCTAATCCTGGAGACAAAGCAGACCAGAGGAAGGAAGGCAAGAAGCCATATTGATTTAAAAGCGAGGCAAGCTAGGGAAACAGAAGAAAAATGGAAGAGTCCTTTTTCTCTGAAAGGCTAAATGGCTTTCATGAACACTTGTATGTTAAAGAGAAATCAGGACAAGATAATCACATCAGAAAAAAGAATGGTTAGTTGTCAAGTTTAAAGATGTCATCTTAAACTTTTAAATCTGGATTATATCACTTGGTCAAGATCATTCCAATCCTAGCATTGCCAGAAGTATTTTAAGTTGGAAGAAGCATTTTCAGTGTCTGTTTCTATGTGCCTAGATAATGCTTCACTGCTTACCCCATGGGAATATGGATCCACCCACAGGAGCAAGGAAGCCAACACCTGGTGGACTTATCCATGGCATTTGTCGGTGGTGGAGACCAAGAAAGGTCCTTCTAGGGAGCCTCCTCCAGGGCCACGTGACTAAGTCTGGCCAATCACAGGTGAACAGAAGTGATGAGTTCAACATCTAACTCACAGCCTTCAAGGGGAATCTGGCTTTCTTCCCCTGCCAGGGGAGCAGCCATCTTGGGTGCACCAGGTGAGGAGGACCTCATAGGGCTAGCACAACTAGAGCACAAAAGCACTGGAAGATCCTGTAGAACAAGTCACCTCACCTAGATCTTATTGCTTAGAGCCCCGAAAGAGAGTTAGGAGAGAAATTATTTCACTCAAGTAATATTAAATGTCAAGCTCCTTCAACTGCAGCAGAAACAGCACGCTAGCAACCAACGCACTGCACTGCTGGCCACGCAGCAGCCGGCACTCTAGGGCTCATCAAACAATGCGTTCGTGTAGGGCAGAACTTCGGGCTGCTCATACACTGGTGTAGAATTCAGGCCCTAAGGGTCAAGGAGTTGACCTATCATCTGCAGCCAGGCAGACAGGCTCCCGCATCCACAGGCTTTGCCAAACTGTTTGTTTCGTGTAATAGTAATGCGACACATTGAGAACATTAACGGAGCCTTTGCTCTAGAAACAAACCCATAGTTGTTTTGTTTAAAACAGTTTCACTGTCTAGAAATCTCAGCACAATGGTTTGTTATAGTAGAGCTGAGTTTCCTCATCTCAGAGGGAAAGGTGGTCCCCTTGCAGTGAGCAGAGACCTACAGGACACTTTGTATCTCACAGTCTCCCATGTCACCAGTCCCTAACCCTGCAGGAGATACCCCAGCAGGTCCCATTGTTGAGCAAACCTCTGCTTCTGCGAGAAAAGAGCACTAAGAACTGGAAAAGGGTGTGGACACGTACCGGGCAGAACCAAGCGGCAACCAGCCTGATGCCCATTCATTTTATGTTCTGTTAGCCTTGTGCCTGCCAAGTGCTAAGGCTCAGAAGTCAGAAGCTCATGAAAGAGTTACCACAAACACGAATGAGACGTGCTTCCCTTGGGGGAATTCAAAGCCCGGCCTCCTTCGAGAACAAGGTCTTCACAGAGATCTCCTTTGCGCATTTCTTTTCACACATGAGGTCTCCCGAGTACGGGGAACACCGGCGCCCCACATCTGCCATGGCATGAAAATCACAGAATGCCAACGAAGCACAGAGGCTTCTCTTGTTTTTGAAGTTTTCTCTGGCTCCCAAGTGGTCTGCAGCTTCCTTTGACAAGAACAGGGCCTCTTCCATTAGATTATTTTTTCTCCTAGCATCATGTATCAAGAAATGAATCTATAAAGATTTGGAGTTTCAATTTTTAAAGAATGAATAGCCACTTTGCTTTGAATAACTTTAGTTATACTTTCAGAAATGAACGAAGAGCCATAGAGCTTTTTGTATTTTTAAAATAATGAATAATTTAACCAATTAATACATAATAGTAGTAAATGATTAATTGTGGATTCAAGACACAATTTTTGTCAATCATTTTTTATTGACTGTTATGTATTACAAAGTCCATGCCATCAAAAGTCAAGGATGTCTTGATTGACACTTAATTACTAAGACCAAGTCTATTAAGGTAATTTGTATCCCTTTTTTTTTTTTTAATTCGGAAAGTGATTTTTTTTTTGAGAGAAAAGGAATGTTTGTATTTTTCAATAAATATCTCGAACCAGTCATGATGAAACACTTACATGTGCGTTTATGACCGTATACTTTCCTGATTAATTTTGTGAGTCCATAAATACCCAAACCAAAAAACAACTCTACAAGAAGAGAAGGAAGAAAGGAAGGAAGGAAGGAAGGAAGGAAGGAAGGAAGGAGTACGGAAAGTGATTTGTTAGCCCAGAAATTGTACTAATACCAACTTTAAGCTCTTTCATAAATGTGATATGTTTTAATAAATCCTGTTGAAAGTTAAAAGGATATGTTGTTTCTGCACACATAAGCATAAGAACACGGTAGAAAATGTCATTTGTTATGCCAGCATATTTCCCTGAAGCTTGAGTCCTTAAGATGTTTAGAAGTATTCCTACATTGTGTTTTTTAATTGAATTTTAAATGGAAGAAGGAGAAATGAGTGTTCACAATACCTGTTGCTAATTCCAGACACAAATCTCCAGTTAACTATTTGCTACAGTTACCAGGCCATCCAACTATGTGCCCATCCTTTCACAGATATAGGTACACATATTTTATGTTTACATATTTAAGACATTTACAGTTCAGAAAAGAAGTTGCATTGAATCCAAACCCAGAAGATAAGGATCCAGACTCAGTTTTGCATAAAATACTATCTATGGGTCAAAAGTAAAAAAACGTTTATTGCTAAAAACTGATGTACTCTGGGCCTCACTGGAGTAAGGGGAGTCTGCATTTCTCCATCTTGGCATACTGTACCCAGCGCACTTCCCATTTGCCCTCAGCCACCTGCGTCATTAATCAGTAGTCTTTAGATCCGCGCCCCACTTAAACTCTGCATGCATCCAGAGGCATGGGGGGGTCACTTTTGGAAGAAAGAATGTTACAGTGATGCACTCCTGGCAAGCCATGGCTATAAGTTTTCTCAACATCAAGACAGTTTGGCTGGTATGGAACTAAGAAATCAAGTGAAACGCAGAAAAGTTTTGTTAGTCCTGTGTCACAGCAGCCACCTTCCTCCTCTTCAGCTTTCCGGTTTTCATAACCATCTTGCGCCATCACCATGCACACCTGGCCGTCCTTCTGATCAACAGCTTCTGGAAGCCAAGCCCTAAATATTCCCACGTACATAACAGTTCTTGGTAAAGTGCTCATGTGCCTTTGAATGCAAATGATGAAAGCCTTGGACTATAAGACGATGGCACAAAAATTTAAACCAAGCCAAAATGTATGAGATGATACCCTGATTTTTGTCATTAAAACTTACAAATCTAGGGATTGGTGACTTCCAGATTCCTTGTCTGTAGGTCAGGCAACGGCATTTCCATTTCTGTACCTATGACATCCTACTTTAGTATACCCAGCGTAACTACTAAAGTCCTCAGCCTCCTTGCTGTATTTGCAATATGTGCTACCCTCAAGGATACCTCAGCAGCCTTCTCTTGCAAACAAATTCACCCAGAACAATCATCTAAGAAGACTTTGTCTAAATGGCTCCAAATCAAATGGCATTTTGTAGATCTTAACAGTAATGTAAACAGACATAACTTATCCTAATTAGCTGAAATCTTGACAAACAAGACTACAGCCATAGATCTACTGAGATGCAGCTGAAAGATATGCCATATTGAGCAGGCTGACTAGATTCATCATGATTGTAGAACTGGAACATGGGTTTTCCTGTTACCTACATTAGACACAATGTGTTTTCTCACCTGATCTAAATTGTCAACCAAACCCTAGAGAGACAAAACCAAAGGCACCAAGAACTCTGCACAGCAAGTACATTTTCAATAAAACTCAACAGAGATCAAGGATGGAATGGTCTAGTAAACACAAACACACAAAAGAAGATGTGCAAGAACTGGGAATTTTCTAGGTTCTCTGAGATCTAAGTGGCATTTGATTACGTGGGAGTGGAAGACATTGTGAAAGTCAAGGTAGAAGCAATGCATTCTGGGAACATGCAGTCCTCACTAGTGGAAGCAGTGAGTCAAAAGTCCTTGGAAGCCAACTAAAGCCACTGTCGGCACTGATGTTCAGAGACTCAATTTTTGCTGTTGGATACAATGCAAACCCAAATCCCCTCCCTTCTAGTTGGGCCTCAGAGAATGGTAATTTCACAGAGCCGAAGAAGTAGATTTTATTACTTGGGCCCTCCTCGTGCCCTGAGGTGCCCTCCTGTGCTGCCAGTGTGGTCCAAGCTGAAGCAGGGGGTCTACACACACAACGCGGTGCTCCCTGAGCAGACACACACCCTCGCTGACACAGAGCTCTTCGGTGGGCCAGCTGTATGTAGAATTTTATTTGCCAAAATAATATTGTATCCACAATGACAAAAAAAAAAAAAAAAAAGGAAAGATAATTTTAAGCACTGTTTTAGAGACCTGAAGCATTTATTTGTTTAAAGATACCAAAATCAGCTACGGAGCTACCAACTTTGATTTAAATAAGTCTTCCTACAAGGTTTGACCAACAGAGTGAGTTACAGTAGACGTGACCTGAAAGTCTCTTAGAACTCACTGTACACACTTGCATTAAATATCTGGGTCCTAAAAATTAGGTGACTACTGGATTTTGTAAATTTGTTTTCAATCCATTCATGTAAGTCCAATGCCCATCCAGAAGCTGGATATAAAATCATACAGCATAATAATAATTAAAGACCTTATTATCTATATTTAGCAGGCAAGTCGGCTTCAGGCCAATAGATTCCAAATTATTTAAATCTTAACTTCAGTCATTAATATTAAATAACCAATGCCAAAAATGTCCTTTGTTACTCGATTAGTTCATCTCTAAATGACAAGTTGATTGCTAATAAGCATAGATTATAATTTTATGAAAATGTCTATTTTTGGCTTGGTTTTCTCAATATTCTTATCAAAATCCATACTTTGCAAAAACTCAGTTTTGCTCTGCTATAGAAAATCCAGGACAAAGCGACTCACTCCTCAGAACTGGGATCCCTGATGTTCGTGCCACGGGGAAATTTTAAGAAGAAATCTATATCCTCTTCCTGCCCTTCCTGCAAGAAGGGACGCTTTGTAACTTTTTCTTTTTTTCATGGTGAAATCTGTTCTATTCTGATCTTTCCTGGAGGGATGGGCCCCTCCCTTTACCTCACGGTTGTGGTATCCAAGCACTAGGCCTTGTTTGATTACCCAGAATGAGTAGTACTTAAAAAAAAAAAATCAAACCTCAGACAAAACAAGAAGTCTCTAGACTTCTGTTTTACAAACTAATTAAATCAAATCCTGAATTACTAGCTTAATCTGCTGGGATTTTAAAGCACTGAAAGTGGCATATCCTAAAAAAAGAAAGATACTTGCTGCCTAACAGGCAAACTTCAGGGAATTCGCTGAGTTATCTGGGGTCTTATTTAGGCCAGGATGGCACTGGGCTTTTGCTAATAAACTGGACGACATCTGACTCACCGGGAAGGCCACGCTCATGATCGACCCCCAGGACGACAGCCCTCCACTCCCTCCACATCCGCCCTAGCTGGTGCTCAGGTGTGCACGCGGAGCCTTTTGTCTGCACATACGGAAAACACCCAAGTCAAACCTACTTTTGTCATTCAAAGGAGAAGCTATTTTATGGACAACAGATTATGAATTTCACAGCTGACTTGAGGTCTGTTCAAGCCCACAGCAACCCCTTCTCCTAAGCAGGTAGAATCTGCTCTGTGGATGCAGATTTCCCAGGAAGCGCATTTTCCTTTCAAAAGCCAGGACAGATTTTGAAGAAACATTTACATTTTTTAAAATACAAATCAAGTCACTGGTTGTATAAGCAAGATTCAGAAGTGATGTTTCTTTGCGCCCTTCCCCCGCACTCCCCTTCAAATGGACAAGACTTGGTTTCCAACTTCGGAAGCTGACATTTCCGAGCGTAATCAACACACAGAAATGTCGGTTGAGGGGGAGGACCAAACAGAAGCAAGGACCGAGGACTGCTCCCATGGTTCCATGCTTATCGTACGTGTTTTTAATAAGCAGTTTTTCAGTTTTCTGAACAACAAGTTAGGGCACTGAAGGCACAGGGCAGACAACACCGGCATGAGCAGAACCTGAGGTGCTATCTACTCTGATGCATGCACGCATTTTCTTCCTTTGATCTGGTCTTTGATTAGCACCATGACATCGAGTGTTAGCTGAGGAATAATCAAGGAACAGCTCCACTTCTTGACTACCAGGTCAGGGAAGGTGCTCCCTACCTCAAAACACTTCTAACTCTTGCAATTTATGTATCAGACAGGGAGGAGAGCCTGCATATTACAATAACAGGCCCCGTGTCATCAGTCCTAATCATCTCAGTAGAACGCAGAGAGATTGTAAATGAAATATGTCACAGTTGAAATGGAAAGTCCCTCCCAAAGATTCATCTTGGTTTCATTTGAGGATTCATATTGATCCTCCAAGCAGCAGTGTCCCCAGGCAAGGCCTGGAGATGACCGGGTCTCAGGGTTGCTGACCTCACCTCATGGATACGCTACACCATGGTTGGGCTCACAGCTCTACCAGGAGGCAGGGCTAGTGGGAGGAAGGAGGTCCCTAGGGGGCGCAACCTGGAAGGGTTTACCTTGTCCCTAGCCCCTGCTCTCTGGCCTTCTTCTTGCTCACTCTGCTTCCTGGATATCACGAGATGAGCAGCTGTCTTCTACCCTGCCTTTCCACCATGATGGCTTACCCACAGGCACACGAGCAATGAATGGAGCTGGAAGGCTGCGAACTGAACCCTCTGAAACCACAGGCCAAAAGAAGTACTTCCTCACGTACACTGTAGATGTCAGGTATTTTTTCCAGCAATGGGCAACTTATTAACACAACATTGTTCCAGATTTGACTGCTATGTGTGGATGTTAGGAAAAGCCTGAGCCCTTACTTCACAGACCGTTGCGGGTCTATACAACTTCCTTTCTCATTACAATGGTGACTGGGCCTACAATGTACTAAAACCACAACATTGTGCAAAACCACTGGACATACAAGCACTGCTGTTTCTCTGAGTCCTATTTTACTATCAAACCCTTGCACAATGACCTCATTTAAAAGACAATCTTTTGAAATACTGATGACTTCCCATGGTTCCTCTCATCTTTTTCCTGGACTTACAAGTCTCAGAAAAGGTTAGGAGTCTAACAGAAAGAGGGAGAGGACAATAAATTCCAGGTAACTGGTGACCCAACTTTACCTTGAAAGCTGTTGCAGATGACATGCTTGAATTCATGGAGTACGGTACACGTGGTATTTAGGCTGGCATTACTTTTTTAAAAATTGTATATGTACGACACGTGTTTTGACCTTCGGATCCACAGCAAAGTGATTATACATAGCCAAGCCCATCAGCGTGCTTCCCTCCCCAGTTACCGCCCACGTGCGTGGGGCCGGAGCCCCTGGAATGCTGTCTCTCAGCTAGCTTCTGGTATACCATACAGAATTACTGGCTATGAACACCATGCCGCACTCTCGGCCCCCAGACTTGCTCAACCTGTGTGACAGGTGGCAACTTGGAGTCCTCTGACCACCAAGTCCTGCTTCCTTGTACCAACCTGCCCCTGGCAACTACCCTACCACTCTGCTCCTACTTATCTGACCGAGTAAACCATCCATAGGGAGGTAAGGCCGTTCTGTCATTTTCTATGTCCCAAGTATTTTGCTCAGCTGGACACCCTGCATGTGTGAAGGGCATTCACATTTACGGCCAGGTGGCACCCAGGACCCTCAAGAGCACGGGAGACAAGGTGTCAGACAGGCTTTCCCTAATGAGCAGAGCGTGCCAATCACCCTGCAAGGTGACACCAAGCTAACTGGCTAGGTTCTTCCAGCTTTGAATCCTTCCATTTGAAAATGAGGGAGTTTGCTGACCTCTAAGAGTGAGATACTTGGGAAAAACAAAAACGGTAACGTGATACCACACAGAGAGGGGCTGCCTACCTAATCTGTGTCAGCTGCTTCCAGGACCTGACAGGAGAGGGTCTGTCTCACAACAAACCCACCAAAGGAAAAGAGGGGCACCCCCCTTCCCCGTTTCTATGGCCTAGGATTGGACCCAAGTTTCCTTTGCAGATGTGGGTATGTTACTCAATGCATTTTCCTTAGTTCTTAGGAAGATGTTTGATGGTAGCTGGGTCAATACAACCATAATTATCATCTGGAACTCAAAAGTGCAGAATATAAAACAAATCATTTGGAAGATTCCAAATTGAAAAATATTCAAACATCAATATCATTAAATTTGAGCCACCTCGGTTTTCTCTCAAATGGGTGGGAGATGGGGAGTTCTGGCTTCCAAAGCTGCCCCGCCACAGCGTAACTGCCAGAGCCCCAAGGTCCACCGGGAGGGCTGTGAGAGTTGGGCAGATTGCCTCGACCTTGAGGGCAGACTCACTGGCCTGGCTGCCGCCTCAAACCGCAATCCCAACGGTGTGCGAGGGGGAAAGTTCCTTCCTTCCCGTAAGTGGTACATTCTTACCTGTGACACTGTTTCACGTATCTGAGGTTTTGACCCAGTTTCCTCCGGCATCTCCCACATTAAACACCTGTGAGTTAAGCGTGGAATCAGGCCAGCCTGTCACCCTGGAGAAGGAGAGAGGAGACAAGCTCCCAGCCTGCATCGTCTAGACTAATTTTCTGGTTTCCTCCAATGCACCACGGGACCCTTGTCAGCTGCTTCCCTAGAAATAATTATTAATTGTACTGGCTCAAATTAGCCTCCTGCAAAGCCCCCTCCAGTGTCACGCTGCAGAGCCTCCTGAGGGCCCCAGGGAGAGACTCAAAACCCCACAATCTTTGCCCAGCCATGGTTATGGTGGACTTACACCATGCCTGCTCCTTAGAATGGACCCTCCTTTAGGATAAAGGGACCGTGGATTGCATCTACATCACAGAATACTTGCTTTGAGGTCGATCCTAGATGTACTTACAGTGGGAAAAAGCCACATCAACAACCCCAAACCATTCCCCTTGGCATCGCTGCATTTTGTGACTCTCCGGCACAAAGCTATACAGAGTGGGAACTTTGTAAGTATTTGCTGAGTAGAAATTTGGCCAAGTGCCTATCTTCTTAAAAGGGCTTTTGTTGATAAAAAAAAATTTTTTTTGTCTTTCCTACATCGCAATGCCTTTTTAAAGTCTGATGTACTTGTTGCCATGCAGACTTGGATAGGTAGGGTTACCCCATGTCTCCTGCTTCCCCAAGAGAAAAATAAATCAGGGCTATGGTATGTGCTTCCAGCTCGGCTTTGGCCCTGTATGTGCAGAATCCCCAGCCTCCCATTGTACCGGTTATGAGACACTCTAGATAAGCTCAAGACCGAGGTCTTTGAGTTGCTTTTTCACACTGCAGTTCCCAGATTCACACTTAGGTTTTGGGGCAAAGAAATGACTGAACTGGGAGCAAAGACGGTAGAGGAGAGGGAAAAGAATTTGTTCCTCACTTCTATTTTTAATATTCAGTTATTATTCATCCAGTTTAGTTGAAGCCCAGGGGACAAGTGGAAACGCAGCATCGGGTCTTTGCTGAGCGCTGGCTGTGAATCCTGAGGAAGAAGTCCGTGTTTCGTCCTCACTGAAGCCTCCTGTGTTCAGATGAGGGACGAGTCTGGTCTCTCTTTGGACTGTTACCCATGCTGCACCTTCTTAATGTACAAGACCTAGGACGACGTTTCCGGTGGTGTAGACGCAGCTGAGGACGGAGGTTCACCCTCCCACTGGATGCCTCATTTCAGCAAATTACACTCTGTGCCTTGCTCAATCTCTTTCAAATATAAACAGTATGGAAGAAAACACCCATCCAGTCACATGACTGACTTGCTTTCATATGGGGCCAGCCCAAGCCTCTTCCATCACCCAAGACCTGGTAAATTTAAGGTTTCTGATTGTTATCGTCGTTCTATTTAGAAGGAGGAGTTGCTTTTTCTGTTTTCATAGGATCTGTCTCCTTGCTACTCAAGGTCTGCTCTGACCAGCAGCTCCGGCATCACAGGTGTGGGTCAGACTCTGAGAGTCTACGCCAAACCCCAGGGAAAGAAGCTGCACCTTCAACAGGACGCCCTGGGCACGCTGCAGGGTCTCCGTCTCGCCATACGCCGGCTGTCCCTGCCCACTCACACCGCCTGTCCTCTAGCTAATTCAGAATAATTCAGACTGTTTGGAAGGACTGACGTCCTTCACCTGACATTGACTCTGACTCCAGCAGCAAAGGGTCAGTCTGGGTTGCCCGCCTTCCAGGTACCAGGACTCCTTAGACACTCTCCAGGTGTCCCCGTTACCATGTATTGTTGTTCTACGCAAAACAGGCCAGGCTCCCAAAGCACTGTGAAAACTCAGTGTGAAAGAAGCGGCCAAGGGCTCCCCACTTCCAGAAGGGTAGAATTCAATAAATATGTACCAAGTTGAAAGAATACGTTGACATTTCACGGTCAGCCACGAGTCTGTCCTGAGTGCTAGGGGCAGCTGCGATAGTTTCGATGCCTCTGGCTTCATCGTGGGGGCTGAGCCCAAGGGAGGAACCGTGGAAAGGAGGGGATGAGTCAGCTCTTTTGGTGTGAAATGTCCCAGGACAACTGACCCTGTGGCTAGGGAGGCTCAGAGGTAACTCCACCGAGACTGTTAAGGCCTCTTCTTCCACCAGCCACTGGCCACGCTCACTGCCGGCAAATGAAAACATTGCACCTAGGTCCTCTCACTCACACAGGAAGCTGAAACTGCAAACTGCAACATGGCAAAGGAGGAAAATTCAGCCAAGTGCCGATCTGCCAATTTAAAAGAGAATTTGAAGGGAGCAGTGATCTCTGCGCTTGAGGCTCAGCTCTGTATCCTGGCCCAACACTTCCTCTCCATTTGGATTCCAGGCTCTAAAATAGAGTCCTCCTCAGGCATATGCACTAGAATATGTGGGGTTTGTCCTCGAATGACTTTTTTACAGACTAATTGATAAATTACAATGTAACTCATTACTATTTCAAAAATTAAATCTGTAACAAATAATAATCAATATGGTACTAAATAGTTATTGGAGCCTATCCTCAAATTTCATCTATAAACTGAATTATGGATGTCATGATCCTATTGAGATAGAGATGAACATTTGTATTTATAATTCAATTTATTGTTATCTAAGTAAGCTAATTTATAAAAAGAAAAAAGATAGTGAAGAAGCGTCAAACAAAACACATAGGAAGACCTTCACCTACTGCACCTAGAGAGTTATATAGTTAATTATAGAATATCCTACCTTTAATTGTAGCTTAAGGGTGACTTTTATATTACTACGATTCTTAATGTTTTTAAATTAAAAACTTTGAACTAACAAATGCAATAAATTTCTCATTTGCATAATAAATGCCCTACATCTCAGAAGACAGCAATGGCTGCATGACTATTAAAACCTTTAGAAAAGCACGCATGCGTGCATACACACACACACACACACACACACACACACACATTCTTTCTCTACTGTAACACGGGAGAGAGAAGTGAAGGAGAATCCTGCTACTTATATGTCTGTTGTAAAGGACAGTATGTAACATGATTACACAAGGTTTGTGACTGTCAATTTGCCTCATGTAGTCTACAAAACAAAGCTAATTTCTAAGCTTGTCTCATCAAATCACTCTGAGTTCCATCCTTTCAATTTAATATGAGAATTCAAAACAAAACAACAAACCGACAAATGCATCAGAGAAGCTCACGCCTCCCCAGATAACGAGGTCTCTATTTACACGAAGAAGGCCGATTTGAATGTTTGGAGCCCCGCACAGTGTCACAGCTCTGGAGTGTGAAGGGTGTCCCCTCTCCACGGGAAGGAATGAGGATACTGTGTGTGGCTGGACACCCGGCCCTCCACTCAAGACTCACAGTTGGGCAGGACGTAAGGTTCTGTTCACAGAGCTTCTGTGAAGAACTAGAAATTTGGGAGGAAGAAAAGAAAGACTACAGAAAAACTAGCTGGGCATGGTAGCACATGCCTGTAATCTCGGCAATCTGGAAAGCTGAGGCAGGATGATCTCAAGTTTTAGCCCAGCCCCAGACAACTGAGTGACTTAGTCAACAGCGATTCAACTAAATAATAAAAAGGGTTGGGAGAGAAGCAAAGCTTTTTCTTGGTACATAAAATTTATTTTTGAACTTAAAGACACTTTCAATATGAAGGGAAGAGCTAGACGGGAGTTTGAAATTTGGAAAGCAGGAATATCCAAATGTACAGTGGGTAGGGATTAAACAGTGCCTTCAAGTCCTAGAAAAGGAGTATTTGTGAGAGGAGGAGCGGCCGCTAGTAGATGAACCGGTTTGTACCCTGCCCCAAGTGCAACGGGACTGTCTCGGAGAGGAGAAGCCGCATCCCCGAAGTTAAAGGGACACAAAGAAAGACAGTAGATGGCCCTCAGACGGAGCCAAAATAGAAATATTCACAATGCCAAGCGCGAAGAGAGGCGGCGGGAACACAAACGTGTAGACATCCGGCGGGGCGGTTTGACATCACCTACTAAGACAGCAGATGTTTAAACCCCGCAGTCTGCCCAGTCCCGGTGACAGGGGCAGAAACACGGGCGTGTGCACAGAGCACAGCAGCGTGGCAAGGCACTGCGCGCTCCCGCCCCAGCTGGGCGAAAACGCCAACGGCCGTCAATAGGCAAATGAATAAATTTTGTCTATTTAGAAAACAAAATGCTAGTACCTTTTCTTTAAAAAAGGAGGACAGTTACCCACAACACTGGGCCCTAGTGTAAATTTGGAGAAAGAGGAAGGCAGTGAGTGATGTGTGCTGCCTATGGCTCACTCAGCCATTTCGCATGATGAGCCTGGAACTCCAGAGATGAAGGCGGCCAACGGCCAGCTGTGGAACCAGAGACCAGGGGCCGCTCGGGGCGGGACGCTCCAGCCAGATGCCTGCACCCACCTGGAGAGGCTTGGTATTTACACCACTTCATTCACGTGGCCCTACTTGACATTCAGTTCAGTTCAATTTCATTTGCTTACATTTTGCACAATAAAGAGGCCACACCGAGAGGAGAAATGTGACAGCCAGGTCCAGTGGCACAGGGCTGAAACCCAGGGAGGCTGGGCAGGAGGGCTGCAACTTCCGGCAAACAGGAACTTAGTGACACTTGTCTCAAATCGAAACCGAAAAAATGGGCTGGGATGGAGTACAGTGCAGAAGAGCTGGGTTTGGTTCCTTGCACCACACACACACACACACACACACACACACACACACACACAATATACATACAGCCAAAATCAACAGAGCAATCATACTCACATGGGCTGTCATCCACTAACTTGTGGTGGCCCTATCATCAAGCAACTCATGCTGTCCTCGGAAATCACCAACCCCGGAGGCCCCACAGTTACCCTCACTGCTGGCATGATGTCCTGTATGGAACGTGCAGCTCCTGAGCTTGTGTCTTCAGTTATAATAATCAAGGAATGATGGCAGCAGGATACCCAGTACCTAAGAGGTGCTTGGTTTTTTTTTTTTTTTTTTAGAGAATTAAAATTTCTTTCATTACTATTTGAATTCCAGCACGGGGAGGTTGCTTCTAACTACGTGTGGTTCTTGACTGCCAAAACATTCAGAAACATTCCAAATGCATAAATACATGGACAAAAAGGTCAACAAACATGAGCAGAAATAAATGAAAAAAAAAACCACCTAGAGACCTGGGGAGTCACTCTCGGGGTGTCAGGTGGCAAGAGTGACCGAGCAATGTGAGGCCAGGGGCACTGGAAGTAGAGAGAGAAGGAAAGGAAGCCCCAGAAGGGCAGCCCGCAGCCCGCAGCCATCCTGCCCTGCACCAAGGGATCCTGGGGAAACCATTCTTTATTGGCGGCATTATTCCCTCTAATAATTTGACCCCGTGAAGCCACTAGTGCAATTTAATGTGTTGGGCAATGTTTCTTCTGAGCAAGGCTCCTAGTAAGATTCCCATTTGCCTGTCCAACCAAATTTTGAAATTCTGCCCTTGTTCCTGTCTCAGCGCTGGGATCTCGACATACAGATTCAGAATCTTGTGTTTTTCTCTGAGTTAGGTGTGTACTGTTTGGAAGTAGAACAAAGACAGGCAGGGTTGGAGGGACGCCACCACGAGGCGGGAGCAAGGGATGCCACTCTGGCACAGGCGACGCGGGCATGACGTAGGTGGGCCTGCGAAATGGCTGCTTGCTCTGTTGTTTGTAGCTTGGGAAGCTGCAGTTATTGTGTACAGCCACAAAGGCGTGATCTAAATTCTCAGTCTCCGCCTTTGTTTTTGGGCAGTGCTGTGCTCACCTGCGTGTGTAAGTGTGAGCACATGCCTGTACAGGATACCAGGAACTGAACACTGACTCCTCACCTGGAACTACAGTCCCAGTTTTTTTTTTTTTTTTAAATGTGATTTTAAACTTTGAGACAGGGTCTAAGTTTCCCATGTCTCGTTTAAACTTGTGATCCACCTGCTCGAGCCTGCCGGAGTGCCGGGGTTATAGGCTTCATGGTATTTTGTATTTTCTCCTCTGAAAGTTGAGGTTTTGCTACGGAATGGACATTCCAAATTCCCACCCTGGCTACCACTGCACGCGTGTGGCAGAACTGGGATGTGTTTTGGAGGCAGGAGTCTGACACAACCCTGCCGAGTCCGAGCCCTTGTGCTCATACTCACGAGAAGATGCTCTATCTGACGTACCCCTAGAGTGACTCAAATAAATCTACTGTAATTTCAGCGACTTGTACTGCTAACATCGTAACATAAACAAGAATAAACACACAAATGTCAGTGAGTCATGAATAAGCCCCTCTTTACTTCATGGTTAAAGGATTCTCGGCTTCGACAGAGCCCGGGGCTCTCAGATGGTAGTGGACAGGCGCTGGGCACAGGTGCGAGCAGTGAGCCTGGGCAGAGGCCTAGGGCTTTACGAGGTGTCCCCGGGAAGGGCGGGCCATAGCCCAGCCAGACTGCTGCCCAGCACCACCCCGCAGGAAGGCAGGATGCTTGGAAAACATGGCAATGCTCCCTCCCCACCTTGTCCGCAGGATCTGGTACCATGTGAATTCTGGCTCTTCTCCAAGGTCAAAATGACCACGAGAGGAAAATTTTCTGAATTGACTTTGGACACTGCGGCAGCACAACTACAGACGCTCACGAAAGGACTTCCAGAACTGCTTCAGGAAGTGGTCAGGACAACGGGGTCTGAAGCGAGGGAGGGTATTTTCAGGGGGATTCACAGCAGTGCATCTCTTACTGCAATATCATTGTTCAATTTAAGCACACACCGAACTTTTCCATCCCGCCTTGTAAAGAGAGATTTTTCTCCCAGTGACACAGAATTTGAAGGGAGCTACAAAACAATAAAAATCCCCATATATCAAGAACCGCTACATGGCTGTTTACTCATCAAGTTCAGGAAGGTGATTAACTACATCCTGTCTACCTCGTCTGCTCAGCTCACGCTCACTTCCCCAATTCCCACTCTGACCTCTCCTTGTCACACCTCTGGTGACTTGATACCCGGATGGCATGGACCTACAGGAAGTGTTTTTCCATGGACCTGGGATCACAGTCTTTTGTTGATCAAGATCAAGGCCATGCCACACGCCCATGAGGACCATCAGAGCTGTCCCGGTCCTGGAGGCAGCGAGCCCAGGAGTCAGGTGCGTGCCATCTGGTCTGCTCCGAGCAAGAGGTGAGGAGAGGACACGGAGAGAGGATTCAGGCTCAGTGGGAACTGGGTGCTCAGCCAGGGAGGCAGCGCACAAGAGCACCACGCCCAGGCCTTTTGAACAGCAGGGGTCCAGAGCTCTTCCCAGACCAACAGCGGCAGTGAACAGTGACCGGTCTCAGGGCCCCTCCTTCGTGGAACACATCAGGACCACAGGTATATTTACTGCTTTCAGGAAGAGGGTATGAGGAGGAAAGAAGAAAGCCACGGGACAGGAAGCCTCTATCCACGGTTCTGACCGTTCACTCTCCGATGCAGACGGCACGCTGGGTGCCGGCTTCGCTGACAACTGTCATGAAGGCCCAGTTCTAAATGATTTATAAGTCATCATATATGCATGTGGCACAGGCAATTTGTTAATCTGACAGTGCATAATGTAGCTTCATCAATATAATTGTTGACACACATAATTTACACACAATGCTTGCTCACGCTTAGGTATGTAGGAGCCCCAGAGAGGAAAATGATGCATTTCCCATGCTGAAGAAAAGTTTCAGGGGACGTGGCTTCTGGATCCAGGAGAGTGGGCCTGTAGATCTTAATCTCTGAGGGTAGGGGCAGTCTTCCTCTCGGCTGAGCACCGAGAAACACAAAGACATGGTAGTTTCTACAGACACTGGTCCTGCCTCAAGACGATAAGCTTTCTCCGCATGTATTTCCCACATGGGCTTTGTGTGATTTCATGGAGAGGAAGGCAGGGAAAAGAGGAAGGGTCTTGCTACTTAAATTTAAAAATGAAAATTTAGAAGATCTCTCTGCAAAACCTCAGGAAAACGCTTCTCCCACCTTCCTGTCCCTTCCAGCTCAAATGCTAACTCAGCTCACAACTGAGATGAGCGACCCAAGGCCAGAGGAGCCAGAGTCCCTCGGAAACAAAAACCCATGCCTACAGTCTGACGGGCACGGAAACCAACGATGCTCTTAATCTATTTTTAAATGTGTCATGCTCAGATTAAGAATGGTTTAGGAACGTTGAGGTACAAATGAAAACACGGGAGTGCTTTATAAATATGATGAGTCAGAATAGAAAGTTCTTAGTATTGTACATTCGCCATGAGGATCATGGAGTTGATGCCAAGGGTCAGCAAACGCCAGCTACTCTTACAACAAAGCTTCCCGGGTCCTGGTCTGGGTCCCGGCAGGAGGGAAACAATTTTGAAACTCTCTAGCAATTTTCTCACTTGTGATAACCATTGCTGGATTAGGCAAGCTCGGAGTCCTTGAATATTTTAAACACCATAATCACACCCTATTTTATTTTTTTCTGACTATAAGGAAATATAAAAGAGAAAATGCGCATTGTCAATAATTTCCCAAGGCCAAGGCTGGGGAGAGAGAGAGAGAGTAGCTCAGTTGTTAAAATGCCCGCCTAGGAAGCGTAAGGCCCTGTTGTCAATTCCCCAGCACCCAATAAGCTGGATGTGGTGGGACATGCCTAGAACCTCACCACTCAGAAAGCTGAGCAGGAAGACTGCCTTGAGTTTGAGGTCAGCATGGTTTACACAGAGTTCAAGACCAGCCTGGACTACAGAGCAAGACTGTCTCAAAACAAAACAAAAATATAATTCCACAAGCCACAGATCTCCAGTTTGGTGCTTAATTTCCTAGGTAATGCTCTGAATCCTTAAATACAAGCACATACACGTGCACGCGTGCGCACACACGCACACACACACACACACACACACACACACACACACACACCCATAACAACCACAGCCAAGCACAGCGGGACCTCCTTTCCGCTTTATCTCTCTGAAGAATAGGTGAGCTGTTTTCCTGTTTTCATGTTTAAGTGCTTAACAATTGAGGCTGGGGTTCTGGCATCTAAAACTGCACAGGCAGCAGCCTCCTTTTTTCTCAGAAGCAAGTGAAATTGAACAGGCAATTAAAAGTTAGTGAACTGCAAGGTGAAATTACCTAGTTGCTCCGCAGCTGGGTGAGAACAGGGGAGACAATGGAAATCATATGTAGAGAGAAGACGGAACGACGGAGCGCAGCCGTCTGCTGGCGAAATGGGAATCTATAATCAGGCGACACAACCAGCAGCGCTTCAGACAAGTTCTTTGCTCACAGTTAGACGGAAGGTTACACAAACAAATATGCAGCGTTCCAATCTGTGGCATCACCGCTGACAGAAGGCGTTTCCCCAGCCCACGCAGTGATCCGAATTATCTCCCGTACACTCCGTGCTGCCTTACCATCGGGCCGCGCTCCAAGAGCCCATTTGTAAGCTAATCATTCCAAGCGCCACATGATGCTTCCCTTGGACTTAATGTCACCAACAGTTCCCGGGTTCCCAGGCTAGCCCCCATCAGCCAGCTTATTCATAGATGTTTCATGAAAGGACAGCATCAGAAGCACTGTGGGGGCTGATGGCCACGCTAAAGCTCCCTCCGAAGTCGTATTCAGAGGTCCATCTTGGATGCGCAGGAAGAGTTCACCTCTTCCGAAAATCCCTGTTGCTAGTCTTGGAGACAAAGGGAAGGCTGACAGGACAAAGTCTATACTCTTTTAAGGAGATCAGGGACCAGAGATCTTGGAAGAGAATTTATGTTGAACTGGAGAGGGGGACGCTGGGAGAGGCGAAAATTTCCTGTTATGATTTAGAAAGTGGGCCTTCACCTAGGATGACCTGCAGATCGTAACTTAGGATAATGTTTTTCATAAAGTAAAATTAAATATGATAAAGTATGAAATCCTCTTTAAAAGGTATCTATCTGTCCATCCTACAAGTAAAAACGAGTACTTTGAGACAGTTAGGAAGATTACTACTACATCCTCTGATGCACAGTTACTCCTGAATCTGCTAGGGAAGATGGGTTTTAAGAACACGAGCATCCTTCTCCAGGAAGGGACAGTGGTACTAAGAGTCAGCAATACAAACTGTTAAATATTTCATCCAGAAAGTATTAGGCAAAGCCTAACAGCTACTTTGGAACCCAACCTTGATTCCCAGCAAGTTTTCTTCCCAAAACAGTACTGAACCTCAGTTGGTCCAACTTCTTCCATATTCCAAGCTGCAAAGACCAGAAAAATAAAATCAACTGTTCATGAGATCGAGGAGAAGATTCAGAAAGAGGGTACTGGAATTCCACGCGCTGCCCACAGGGTACACTAAATGATCAGAGAAGTCTTTGCTGGTGTGCATGTAAAATGCACCAGTAAACCGTAACACACAGGCTGACAGATTTGCAGCACACACACCTCTGTGCCACAGTGAAAGGAGAGAAAGAAGGGGGAAGGCAGCGGTGATTTTACATAAAATTTTATGGTATAAAATCCTCAGATTGAGGAAGCCCAGTCAACTCAAAGTTACACAAAAAAGCCACAATCTGGACAGACCCAGGGAAGGGATATAGAAAAAAAAATATTAAAAACAGAAAGAATGAAAAAGTAGCCAGAAAGGAGGAATGGACAGATTCCCCAGTTAGTTCTCAACACGTACAGGGAGAGCCAGAGGGCAGCGCGGTGGCACTGACTGCCAAGAAGAAAAACCCACCTTGTGAAAGAAGCTCTCCGAATAACATTTTTAAAAAGGTGGTTCTACCTATTAAAAAGGAAGAGAATTTGCTCTCAAAGACCCTCACTGATGAAACTTCTACCGAAAGAACATCAGAAAAAAAGTGAAGAAATTCCAGAAGGAAAATCTAGGGTGGAAAACAAAGAAAATGGAGAAAGCTAGGTAAATCCAAAGACTTACTCTACATACACCACTAGCATCCGACTCAAAAGATTAACAATCCGCAGCGCAGATCACCAATAGCACATCTGTCCAAAAGCATTTCAAGACGGGTTTATCATTTCAGAGGAAGAGGTATTTAATATCAGATTCTGTACCCTTAAGGGGAACAGATTTACATGTAATGATTTCAGGACATGAAAGTGTTTCTTTAAAACATCAAAATGAAAAACAAAGAAATTTATCATTCGGTTACATTAAAATAAATGACAACTTTTCATTAAAAGATAGCATAAAAAGACTACACAAACCAGCCTCAAGATGGGAGGACACACCCCCAAATACGTCAAATTCCAAAGAAATCAATAAGGACAAGACAAATCATCACAGCAAAAGTGGGCCACAAGCGTTTCACGGGAGAAACACAGTCAGCCAAGAACTGTGCGAGAGCAAGCACAACCAGATGAATTCAAAGTAAGTCACGACAGGAAGCTACCGTGCGTCCACCAGACGGGCAGAAATCGGGAGTGCAGATGAGTGCCCAGCGCAGCGGCTGCTGGGGCGCCGTGGCCTGCACCCAGATGTCTCCCCCAAGGGCCATGTGCTCAGAGACGGGCTTTCAGAAGGTGACCCGGATGGGGCACTACGCTCACCCGCTCACCTGCGGGCTCCCAGGGCTGGGATGGACAAGGTGGGGGACATCCGTCTGTCTCCTCTGGCTCGCCCTGCTTGCTGTGTGTCTTGGCCACTGTGAAGGGACCTGCTTGGCTCCCCTATCTCCTCCTGCCATGATTCTCGTGCCCCGGAGCCAGCCAATCGCGGCAGAAACCTATGAAGCTGTGTACCTCCCACCCATCCCGCTCCTGGCTCTGTGGCCACAGAAGTCCTGTACCTGACCTCGAGTGAGCCCGAGGCAGCTGAAGGACCTCTATTTGTGTCAGTGAGGCCCACCCAGGCACCCAGGAGCGACAGAGCCGACAACGCTGCTACAAGTTCTTGATTCTACAGGCTGGTAGAAGGTGGTAGGAACAGATTAACTGTTGTAATAAATCCAGAATGAGTTTAAGAGACGAGAAGCATAAAAGAATACAGGCACTGCTATTCTAATTCTGCAAATTCCCCAAACAAGCAAGCTATACACTATGCCACGCTGTGGTACCTAAGTCTGTGGCAAAATGATCTTTTGTGTGTAACACTGATTTACTCTGGGGTCCTGGGATGCAGCGCCAGGCCTCCACACTGAGCCACCTTCCCCGCCCACCTTTACGTCTGGCTCTCAGACCACCTCTTGCTAAGCTGCTTGCCTGCCCATGCTGGGCTGGGACACGCCACCCTCCTGCCACGGCCTCCGGGAATCCTGAGGTTACAGGTCTGCACCCTGGGCCTGCCCAGTATAATTATTTTTAAAAGTGAGAGAATAACCAAAATCAGGCTGTAGCTAGCTACTGCTAGGGAGAGGAGGAGAGAACAGACGGAGCTTCAGATATAGGCAGTGCGCTGCTGGCCGGGGTTACCAATTACCACACCGCATCAGTCTCCCGTGTTGCACAGCTTTTTAAAGTCTTCCCACAAAAAATACACTTAATAATTTGTATTGTAACTTAACGACAGCAATAAATGACTCAGATCAGTATCTTAGTTCGCTTTTTGTTGCTGTTGCTGTTTTCTCTTGAGACAGGGTCTCACCCCGTAGTTCAGGCTGGTCCGGAACTCACTATTTAGTCCAGGCTGGCCTCAAACTCGGGGCAATCCGCCTGCCTCGGCCTCCATGCTGGGATTATAGATGTGTGTTAGCTCATCCAGCTTAAGTGGTGCTGGGGAATAGAACCCCGGGCTTTAAACTTGCAAGGGAAGCACTCTTAACTGCTGAGTTATGCCCCCAGCCTCTTAGCTTTGCTTTTATGTACAACATAAAATGTGGAGTTTTAGTTTTAAAATATTTTTAAAGATGTGGCCAAACTGTAGGTTAAACTGGAGACATTCTCTGAGTCAGCCATAACAGACTCTCCTACTGGCAGAGCACAAGAATGACTGGAGTTACACCGAGGGAGACTTGGAAATGCTTGTTTAATTATTTTAGTTTGTGCTGCAGTTTTATAGCATTTCCTCCTCATTAATTATATATTGCAGTTGCATTACGCAAAATGAAAACAAATAAAATTAGAAATACCATGCTTCATAAAATGCAGCATAAGCGTACCGGGGCCCATGCCCACGGCCATCTTTAGCATCCGCCGTGGGTTGGTCACTGCACCGTGACATACAGCAGCCCCCAAGTTCTTTATCAACAAAAGGCCTGGGGTGCGATTACTGTAGAAAGAGGAGACACCTGGCCGGCCCCATCTGCGCAGAATCATCTGCTCTGACCCAAAGGGAAAGCCTTTCCCCTGTGACGCACAGGCCTCTCCATCCTACCTGCTACCTCCAAAGGAACTGCGCTGACTCCTGAGAAAAGAACTCCATTCGCAGCGCCCACCCACGAACAGAGTTACGTAATTCGCCTGGTTTCCAGGCATTTGGGAACCGGCACAAGCACACCTGCGTGAGGCAACCGGTAGTAGGATGGGCTGGACAGAAGCAAGAGGCACCTCACAAATGCAGCCCAGAGCTCGGGTCCTGGTAGCCTGGGCTGAGAGGCCGCTCTTCCTCTCACGCCCCTCAGCCTCCCAGCTCTGCCGGCCCACTGCCCTCCTGCCCACCCTGGCTCCCTCGGGGCTCCCTCGAACCTGCACCTTTCTCCTTGGGAATACAAGTACCACGCTTAGAACACTGTCACTACGGCGACGTGTTCTCCTCCTCCCCAAAGGGGGAAGAAAGCCCTGTAGCAACGGAGGGCTTGCAAACCACAGCCAGAGAAACCAGATCTCTCCAAAAGTTTCTACGCACCCACCAGCCTCGCTCTCCAGCCAGCTTCCCATTTATCATAAATGCAAACGTATTATACGTATTTTGTAGATTAAAAAGTAGCAGATAGCTGAAGGTTGGCAAAATGACCTATCTGTGACCACAGGACTAAAAACTAACATCAAAAAAGACATCTGTGCAC